>JANBXA010000069.1:85695000-85775000 GCA_030556225.1 Cricetiscus sungorus | reverse complement strand
AATTCTGGGATCCTGGGTAGTCATCAGGAGTCCCAAGATCATTTGTGAGCTCTTACACTGAGAACTACAGGCATCCTGCTTGTATAAATGCCCCAGCTCCTCTGAGGTGTCTCTGCCCAGGCATCACTGCAATGTCTTGTTCTGAGCAAGATGGCCTCTCACAGTGAGCAACCACCACACACCCATGGGGGGTGTGGGGCTGTAACTCCACATGTGGTGTCTCTCTTCTTGAGAGAGCTCTCCTTAGCATTTAACTAGGACTTTTAATAAAAGTGCTACTTTTATTTGTTTGCTTGTTTGTGGCATAGTCTCACTACAAAACCAGGCTGTCCTGGGACTCGTGATCCCCCTGCCTCAGTCATTTGTGTTCTAAGATCATAGGCATGCAGCAATTGTGAGGCACTGGTTCATTTTGGTGTGAGGGACCAAGTAAGTTGCCATACACTGAGTTGCACCTCCAGATCCTACTATTTCTTTTAGCCTGTAGGATCAAATGGAGTGAATTTTTAAATTCAATTTAACCAATTATCCTCTAGACCGTGCAAAAAATCATCACTTTCATCAGCCAAGATGGTTTTTCTGCTGGTTCTACAAACCATTGTTTTGTTCAAAGACTTTTTCAAGATCTCATGCCCTCTAAAGTTCCTGTGGTGGTCCTCTCTACCAGTATCTCTTCAAGGAACTTGCCAGATCTCTCCATAACACTTAATGAGAACCCTACCACTCACAAAGTAGGATCAAAAACAAACACAACACACACACACACACACACACACACACACACACACACACACACACACAAGCCTACACCATTTTATTTATTTCAGTTTGCTACATTTAGCCAAAGTGGAATGAGTGGTGACATCAACAATTCAGTGTTTCCTTGAGTGAGCCAATAGTGCACATCTTACTAACCCAATCTAGTAAGTCTAGAATGCACTAGTGACAATACATGGTTACAAAATTAATTGTCTCCTTGAACTTTTCACCAAGAAACACCCCAAAGCACTGTGTGGTTTTAAGACAGCAAGAAACACGTGCCCTGTGCTACTAGCTACTCTGAGGGAACACAAATGGCCAGGATAGGAAGTATGTGCCTGAGACTGGAAAATTACAAACATGTGAGCCACTCTTCAAATTCCCCTTTGCACTGGATTGGAGCCAGGATACCACATCTTACACTTCCAGTCATGCATGGAAGACAGTTGGGGATTTTCTAACCAAAGATCGACAGGGGACAAGCAGTGAGTACAAGTGTGTTTTGCTATGAGTTTAGACATTTATATTTTTATCTTTATCTAAGTGTGTCATGAACACTATCTGCTACTTTATTGTATCTCATAAGTGATCAAAGATTGGAGTTTGTCTCTTTAAAAAATAACGTAAGAATTTAAAATATAAACATAAAATAAAAGCTGGAGAGATAATTAAGAGCACACACTGCTCTTCATAGGACATAAGTTCAATCCCTAACACCCACCATATCAGCAAGCTTACTATTATCTGTAATTCCACCTCTGGAGGTGGAATCAGATGTCATGTCCTTGCTCCCAAAGGCACTCATACCTGTGTGCATAATAAACTCACACATAAACTCATAATTAAATGTAGAAATAAAATATTAAAATATATAAACATAAAACAGTAATCACAGCCTTCAAGGAGCTGAGGCAGGAAAATCACTGTGAAGGCATGGTCATGCTTGACTACAGAGAGAAGCCTTGTCTCAAACAAAAACAGAAATCAATGAAACAGAAGAAAGCTGAGTGCTAATCAAACACAGGTAAAAATGTTGAGGGACCCTCCAGTCTGATCACACACCATGCATGACCTCATCTATATAAAAACATTTGATCCACTGTAAATGCTTCCAGAATGTAAGGCATTATTTGAAAGGCTGTGTAAAAGGTCTAACAAGGACTTTGACCCAAGCATATCGCATAGCGTTCAGTGCATGGCTGGCAGGCACTAAAGAGTTTGTGAAAATGCATTACTCATTGTTACTATCATGAATAGTTAATGCAACAGCTGTTCCTGAGGCAGACGCTGATCTTTGATATAGACTTACCAGGAAAGAACTTTCAAGTTTCTCAGACTCTTTCCTCTCCCCCTGCCCTGGAACTCCGAAGTCACAGTGGATGACTAACCTGGATCATGTGTCCAGTGTATTGTGTGTGCAAACTAGCACGTGTAGACACCACGCTCTTTAAGGAACCTGTATCAAAACGATCACAAGGAAAGAGCAGAGCCCAGTGTCAGAGTTAACTTCCAATCAGGATATCCCACCTGGAAGGAAGCCAGCTTCCTCCCCTTTGAATAAAGCAAGAAAGATATGACCTTTCTTTTAACTGAATGAACAATGCCATTGGCATAACCAATTCTGTGGGCTTCTGCCTTGCATATGTTTTTTAAAGTCATTTGGTAACAAGTAAATTCAGCAATAATTCTCCTTTGCTTTCTGATGTAGGCATTCAAGCAAGAACAAAGAAGGGACATCGCTTCCTGGCTTGCTCAGATAGCTTTCTTATAAAACACAGGCCCACCTGTCTAGGGGTGGTATTGCCCACTGTGGGCTGGAATCTCCCACACCAATAAATCAGAGGAAGTCCTCATAGGCAAGCACACAGGCTAATCTAATCCAGGTAGTTCTTCAGTTGAGGTTGCCCTGCCCAGGTGACCCTATGTTATGCCAGGTTAACATCTGAAACTAAGGAGAAACCTAGACATTCAGAATGGCTGGATCCTACTGCTTCGTAATTTTTGCTTTTAAACCCCATGTTTAGATGTCTGAATACTAATGATTACATTCAGCATTTCGGAAGAGTGAGGATCTGGGTAGTTTATACATTACTGATGAGAAAAAATAAAGTGTGGGGAAGACCTCTTGGTATCTGGACATATTTTAAAACAAAAGTTTTCTGAATGTTCTGCAGCATCCACATGCATGCCCAACATGTGTATCCTAAACAAGAATTTGCTTTGCAATAAAAACAGTCCTGCTCCCAACAAGTCGCCCCAGATTCTCCATGAGGTTCGTTGGGTCTTTTTTCTCCTCTCCTGTCTTTGTGTGTTAGACACTGGCCAGAGCCTGAATATGCTGTCCCTGGTACTTCAGATGTTTTCACCTTATCTCTAATGCTCTCTTTCCAGCCTTGTGGTTGCTTGTCCTAGTGGGGTTCTCACTACTTGCCTGACTCAAACAGCATTGGCTCCCTCTCTTGATCTTCTCCTTCCTCCTCTGGGCAGCAGCCGAGAGACTTACAGCTTGGCCACCCTGAACTTTCTCTTTGGAACGCTAATAGTATTGGCTACAGCTTCAAAACAATGAGTTTAAGGATAATTTTTAATGTCATTTATTTATTTATTTCAATTTCCCTCTCCCTTTCCTTTCTCCAATCCCTTCCATACCCTCCCCTCCAACATCTCCCATGTCACCTTCCCTGTCTTTGGTAATGCTTGTTGCATATATATCCATAAATGAAGCAAAAAAATTATAAAAATACCTTATATCCAATCACAATCAATTAACACATTCATAATACCATAGAATTTCAAGGGTTTGTTTCTGTTTTGTTTTTATTTGTCATGAGGTTTCACTGTGCAGTTTAAACTAACCATGACGTGTTATGTTGCCCAAGCTGACTTGAAGTTATATTCCTCCTGCCTCGGCCTCTTTAGTGCTGGCATTGTAGACATACATTGTCATGCCTTCCTACTTTCTAATTATTACGAGATGGTGGATTAGCCGGAAAGAGTGGTGTACACTTTTAATCCCAGCACTTGGGAGGCAGAGGCAGGCAAATATCTGAGTTTGATACAAGTTGGTCTGCAGAGTGAGATCCAGGACAGCAGATAGCTACACAGAGAAACCCTGTTTTGGGAAAGAAAGAAAAATAATAATGGGCTGCCAAGATGGTTCAATAAGTAAAAGCACTTGCCATGCAAACTAGACCTAGATCTATGTTGAAACCCACAGTGAAGGGAGGGAATTAAGTTCTAAAAGTTATCCACTGACCTAGACACACACACACACACACACACACACACACACACACACACACACACACTCAGGCACATGCACACACGTATGCTCTAATAATAATAAATTATTTTAAAATAATAATAGAATATGCCAGTTAAGGGAAACAAAATCAAAACTATTACTATTTTGCAAGTTATTTTGAATGTGCATAGATGATAATAGCACAGGCATACAGACAGATATATGTACGCACAGAGACACATACATTAAACATTTATACCCCAAAATGTCCATAGCTAATCCTGAATGCTATGTTGTGAATTTCATTTACTCCCCTGTAACTTTTATATAAAAGTAACTCATTCCATATACTTTTCAAAGTTGGGTTGTCTTAATTCCAGAGACAGCGAGTCTGATTTGGGATGTGGGTTGCTTTGACTACCATCACTATTGATGTTTTTCTCTTTGCCTCCTCTGGTTATTTGCGTGTGTTTGATGTTTACAGATTTGGCTATTATGATATGGTCAACTAGTGGGCCAAAGGGATCTCTCCTGAAAAGATTCCCGGATTCCCCTGTCTTGTGTTCATCCCTGGTGTCCTGAAGAAGTGCTTCTCACCTGCAGTGAGTGCAGAAAAGCATTGAAGGACAGAGTCTAAATGACACAGCTAAGGTCTGCAGCCTGAAGACCCTGGCAAAGGTGGCTGAAGTTGGAGGCTGCTGGGCTGTCGCCACAGATCCCTCTGGCTTCATAATTACACTTTTTTATGCTGTTCCTTGGGTCCGTACTTCACCACCCTCATGAGGTCATGGGGATAATCCAATTACACACACACACAGAGGCAGAGAATGCACAGAAAGAGAGATACCTGTTTGATTAAGCACAGCTTCCTTTGCTCTAAAGACACATCCGTTTTATTTCTCACCAGAAAAATGGTATTATCCTTTTGATCATATCCATTCAACTTTCCACTCACCTTTCTAAATCTCAAGGTCCCTCTCTCTAACATAGAGAGGGATCACACTTGTCTCCCTGGGTGCTTAAATCACCTCGATGTTTTCTAAGCCAGCACATACCATCTCCCAATAATGAGCACACAGCTCCAATAGCCTTCACATTATCCTTCTGGACACCAGTGAACTACCCAAAATGCCAGTTCTCACAGATACGTGGGGGATCTAGCCTAACATGTTCTGATTTTACACCAGTTTTTCCTTTTAAGCCATCCCTAAAAGGTAAATATGTGTTTTAAACCACCTATGGCATACTATTTCGTAAAGAAGAAAGAAGAGGTGGCAGGCAGAGGAGTAGTGGAACACAACAAGACAACTGAAGGGAAATTAAAAACAAAAGAGAAGGGAGGGTAGGAGAGAATATCAGAGCCTACTATGGGCATTTTGCCTGAAAGGGGGACTTTACCATGTAAGACAGGCTAGTATGTAGTTTTGATGATTTGGAGGGGGTGCTGTATAAATACATTTCTGGTTAAACAAATAAATGTCTCTATGGATTTATTCACTCTCCATGAATACATTCCTAGGTTGAAACTTCACCTAAGAATCTCACTCATGGAAAACAGAAAAGCAAGGAGCTGGGGAGATGGTGTTATGGTTCAAAGTACTTGCTGTTATCCCAGAGGACCCAAGTTTGCTTCCCAGCACCCATGTCAGGCAGTTCACAACCTCCTGTAAATCCAACTCCAGAGGATCTTGTGCCTTCTTATGGCCTCCTCTACACACGAGAGAAAGGGGGGGAGGGAGGAAAGGATGGAGAGGCAGGTGGATCCCTGAGTTCAAGGCCAGCCTGGTCTACAAAGTAAGTTCCAGGACAGCCAGTACTACAGCAAGACCCCATCTCAAAAAGAAAAACAAAAAAGTGGAGCTTGTGTCTCCTGACACTAAGAGAGGCTGGGTGAAGCAAACTCTGCACCTACAGTGTAGGCACAAAGACCTCAGGAACACTGGGTGTCTTCACTGCAGATGGGTCAAGTCACACAACAGTTCCTGTAGACAAGGATGGTGCCGGGTGGGGTAGAGTGGGGTGGAGGAGACATCTGGGTGAAGAGCCTATCCTTGTATAAACTATGTGACTGAGACTGGTTTCCTAGCAGAGGCTGGTTTGGATTTAGAATGCCTGGATAGCTCCTGTTTCCTCATGATTGACAGAAAGCCCCCCTCTTCCCTCCCTGAATTCTCTGTTGAATGTGGTAAGAGTGCTGGAAAAGTCCTTTGATTGTACCAACTGCTGTCCAGAGACATTTTTAAGACTCATCAGCAGATTCAACCGATTTTCCAAGTTACCGGAAGTGTGCACACTGGGGGTGGGGGAGGCTCATAGTAAGCTATATAACCAAATGTGGTTGAAAGTACCCTAACTAGCACGCAGAAACCTACAGGTTCAAATCCAAACTCTTTCGTTTAATTTACATTAAACAAATCACCAGCCTTTTTGAACCTCAATATTCTTATCTATAAAAAAGAGGACAGAATTTTTTTTTAAAGAATCTCTGATGCCAGTTATGAGAATTGAATGAAATAACATAGTCAGTTGCAGAGAAATAGTGACTGAGACTATCGCTGCCAATCACTATAATAGCATCATGGCTGCCACATTGGATGCAGCCTAACCTTAAGGGCTAATTATTTCAGTCAATCTTCAAAACAACCTATTGTGCCCTTCCTACGTTCCCTGTGAACAAGCTAACACACCGAAGAGGTTAGAGGAGCCACTCAAGGCTGTGCAACCTCAGCCAGAAAGTCTGAGGAAAAAAAAAAAATCCAACTTGTGCAGTCCTCTGGACTCTATCCACAATTCTGTAATACTTCCTCTTAAAACAAACCCAATAACTGTGATTCGTGAGTAACTACAGAGTCTTACTCAGTCTGTTTCCTGTTTTTTTGCAAGTTAAGTCTAATGGACTTGACCCTGTTATTATTTTCCAGTGAAATATACTGAAATCCTAACCAGAGGAAGAGGAAGAGGGGCTTAGAAATTTAATCCACTATAACACATAATGAGAAATGTCAGGTTTGAGCTCACCTTGGATATAAATCACTACTAGTCCTTCTTTTAAATTTTTATTTATTTTTATTTTATGTGCATGAGTGGTTTTCAATATGTACGCATGGGCACGGAGGCGGGCATGCCTGGTGCCAGAGGAGGCCAGAAGAGGGTATCAGATCCTCCTGGACTGGAGTTCTAGATGCACCATGTGAATGCTAGGAATAGACTCTGAAAGACTAGCAAAAGCAATTAACCACTTAGGATGTTGGTGGCACCTAAGCTCAATTAATTAGGACAGGTAGCCTCCACCCCCAGCCCCTCGGCATGCTCACACACATGCACACCACCCAGACCCACTGTGTTTGGCTAGAATTGTCCACATTTAAGGATGGCTCAAAACCCAGGCGCTTTTGTTATTTCATTTGCCTCTTTAGTCTGATGTTACCTAAGAAACTTTATGGGGCACTGCATGAAGGGAATCCGGTGTGTTTTGCTGCCCCCTTGTGACCCGCTTAAATTGTTCTCCTAGAAATCCATATCACGGACTAAAATTTTCCAATTGGAACTCCTCCTATTCACTTTAGGGAGTTGTTTGCATTTTGTTCAGCTTTCTCATCAATGGAAAATGTGTGTGTGATCTATCACACTATCATGCTCGAATGACGTTGTAAGACTAAATTCCCAACTGCTTTTGAAAGGGGCCGTTGGATGGAAACTCCCAAAATAAAGGCACTTCATTTCTCCAAAGTTTACTATCATATGTGACACTATTATCATAAAATGAGATTATATTGTTGTCAACATAAGTGTGGCTTCATTTGGAAAATAGAGCATTGTAAATGTTTCATTATGTTACCTGCCGTTTAAAAGGGTTCCAATAGTATAGACATTTTAAACAAATAATTTAGATATTTTACTTTTTAAAAGGAGAGGAATCCTATGAGAATCCAGGAGTCATTTTGAAATAGTTCATCAACACGGGGGGGGGGTGGGGGGGGGAGGGTTAGAGTTGGTAACTGTAACTGGGATATTGAGTGGAAAAAGAAAAACAACCAAAAAGTAGTAAAAAACCACCACTAATTATGTGAATTGGTCAAAATACACCTGGAAATTTCCGAGAGTTGTTTTTCTTAAAGCTGGAGTTTAAAATGAAGTTAATGAATTTAAATGTTTTCTCAGCCTCTGCTCAACAATCATTTTGTACCTAGTCACATCTAGACTGTTTCTAGACTGTGCTCAACATTAATATAGAATTTTTTCTGGAAATATGCAACACATTATAAATAAACATTTTAAGATATATGTATGCATAGCAAGCCTTTCTCTGTCCCACCAGGCAGCCCACAAATAACACAAGGCTTATAAGAGCTTGGCCTTTAGCTTAGGCTTGTTTTTAACTAGCTCTTATAACAAATTATCCTGCTTTTATTAATCTATGTTTTGACGTGTAGCTTTTTACCTTTCTTTCATTCTGTATGTCTGCCTCCCACCGTGTCTCCTTGGGATCTTGTCTCAATTATCTCCTCCTACTTCCTCTCTCTGCCTGGAAGTCCCACCTATACCTCCTGCCTAACTACTGGTCATTCAGCTGATTACACCAATAACAGCAAATACGCCACAAGTACATCATATGAAATAATAACAAACATTTGAAAAATATGCCCTATTCCTTGGTTTGCCTCTTTTTTCTCAAAATTTATTCTTTGCAAAGTTGAAAAATTAGACAGCTAAGTGATGGGAGATGTTATTCTGTATATATGTTTCTCATACTGGTTAATAAAGCACTGTGGCCAATAGAAGGCTAGATAGGCGGGGCTAGGAGACTAGGAGGAGGAAAGAGGAAGTAGAAGGAGGAGTCGACATGTAGCCCAGGGAGGAAGGAGGACGCCAGCCCCGGCTCCCCGATAAGATGACCACGTGGAAATACTTAGATAAGTAGAAATGGGTTAATAATTAAGACAGAGCTAGCCCATAAACAATCATGGTAATTGGCCAACAGGATTGTATCAAATACAGAGTCTCTTGAGTGTTATGTGGGGCACACGTGGTTGTGGGACCATGGCGGCAGGACCCGCTGCGGCCGGCAGGAACAATCTGCTGTAACAGCTAAGCAGTTAAGAGCTCTGGTTGCTTAGTACGGGCTGGCTGAAGGCATCCACAGGCCTGCTTGGAACCTTTTGGTGCTGGGCAGGTAGGTACAATTATGATGAGCAAATACATGGCAGGGAACTGGGAAAGAAACAGACCAGACGAAGAATGGTTTATGCGCTGTGAAGAGGTAGATCTGAATTAGTGAAGGAGGTGAGGAAAGGAAGGTGTGGGTGGCCTGCTTGCCCCCTGGGGCCAAGGCTACATCCAGGCACTGCCAGGAGGCATGTCTGACCACAGGTGGGCTCTGTGTTGACATCTATGGCCCATGTTGCCAACAAAGACCACAAGGATTCCTGGGATCTTGGCTGCCACCTATGACCATGTTGTTGTAACAGAATCATGCCACTCCTGGGGCAAGCTGGTTTAAGTTGTCTGTGCTATCACCCGGGGCAAAGATGCTATCTGGGCCTGAGTGACTGCCAAGGACCATGTGTGGGTCTGTGGTCTTACCACAGCTGGGGTCTGTATTAATGCCGGTGACCCATATTGTCACCAAAGGCCACACAGATGTCTAGGCCATATTGGTATCCAAAGGCCATGGCATCACTGGAGACATGCTAATCTGAGTGTCCTGAACTGCCAATGGGGCCATGTGGTCATTTGGGCCCAGGCTTCTGCTAAGGACCATGTCTGGGTCCGGGGCCCTACATCAGCTAGGGTCTGAATTGATATCCACAGTCCTGTTACCACCAGGGGCCATGTTGATGCCTTGGGTCCAGTCAGCTACCTGAAATTATGTTGTTGTCCAAGGGTCTTACTGCCACAGGATGGGTGACCCATGCTGTCACCGGGGCCATAGTGATGCTCAGACCTAAGCTGCTGCCCAGAATCATGTCTGGTTGCGTGTTCCTCCTGTAGCTGGGGTCTGGGTTGATGTCCACGCCTGTGTTATGACCTACAGGGGGAGTCATAGGAACCATTTGTGTTGAAATCCTAGGGCCATGCTAAGCCTGCCCTGCCCTTTATTGACCTTGGGATAACTAGCCCTTCCCCTCACTGGATATTACAGCATGAGAGCTGGCTCTGCCCATCATGGGAAAGCTGGCACCTGCAACCAGGAGAGATGGCCCCATCCCTTACCACAGGCATGGGAGAGCTTGCCCCAGTGCCATGGGTCTAGGAGAGCCGACTTTGCTCCTTGCCTGATGGGTACAGTCCCAGTAGTCTTGACTGGTCAGCTCAGCTACCACCCATACCCACATCTTGGACCTTGGGTTGTCCCACCCTAACATCTAACATATCTATGACCTGCTGGAGAGCGTGGAGGGAATGGACATACAGAACACTTGATGCAGACTCTTCATGACTCAGAGTAACAACAGAATATCCAAGAGGAGTTTCAGTGAGTGTCCAGTGATGATGGCACCACAGGCCTTGAACCAGACCAATGACTCATTGCAATGTACATTTATAGGTGGGGCTGATTGGACAAAAGAGTATACTGAGAGACACCACAGCTCCTGATGCCACTAGGATGAAGAAAGAGGTGTTGGAGAAACAGAAAAGATGGAGGAGGGAAGTGGGGTTTTTGTTTTGTTGTTTGTTTTTAATTTATTTTGGTAGGTATTTATTTTGGGGAGGGATGCTTCAGGGGTGAGGAAAGGGTATGGAGGAACTGGGAGGTAAGCAGGATTGGGCTGGATGATGTGAAATTTCCAAAGAATCAATAAATAATTATGTTTTATATCCGTATATGATTCAATATTAATATTAAATACGCACAACATATCTCTTAAGAGCATTGGCTGCTTGTTCCCAGTGTCCAGGTTGTGGCTTTCAACTCCATCTCAAGTCCTGAGAATCTGGAGCCTTCTTCTGGTCATTTTGGGGACTGCATGCACATAGTGCACAGCTACATATGTAACCAAAATACCCTTACACTCAGAATAAAAATAAACAAATTGTTTAAAAGGTGTTACTCTTCATACCGAAGATCCCATACACATCTGTAACCCCGGTCTTAGCAGGGTGAAAATTAGGAAGACCACTGAGGCATGCTGTTTCCAGCCTGGCCTAGACAACATGAACCCAAGATTCTGGTAGACGCTTTCCCAAAGGACTAGGTGAAGGATGATAGAGCTAGACACCCCATCTTCTCTTCTGTCTTTTGTGGATGGGCACAGGTACATACACTTATACACAGGCATGTATACATGTACACATACACACCTGTGTGTATATATCATGGCTACCAGTTGAATGTTTTTATGGGATTATTGAGTATGCAAATGGGCGGGTCTTAGATTTTTGGGCCTTCTCTTGGGCTCTTACCCTTTTGTTTGTTTTGTCCATTACAATGATGGGATATGTCATTCTGTAAATACGTTTGTCTTATTTGTTAGTGAATAAAGCACTGTTGGCAAATAGGAAGACAAGATAGGTAAGACTAGGAGATAAGGAGGATTCTGGGAGATTAATATAGTAGAAAGGAGTCGAAATGTAGGACCAAGAGGATTAAGAGGTCCAGACCCTTTCTCTGATAAGATAAGACCATGTGGAAATACTTAGATAGATAGAAATGAGTTAATATTTAAGACAGAGCTAGCCAACAAGAAACGCTAGTAACAGGCCAACAGTTTTATGATTAATACAGTGTTTCTGCACGTTATTTGGGGCTGATGTGCTATGGGACCAGGCTGTCAGAAAACTGCTTGTAACATTACAACATGTTGGGTTTTGTTTTAGTTTATTTTATTTTATTTTATTATTTAAAAGAAACTTCTTGCTCTTCCCTACCCTCACTTATGTCAGCAAGCTAAGTTGTCTTTGGTCTAGAAGAACCACTATAAAGTACATATACATTATTTATAACAAATTATTTATTAGTACATATTAAGCAAATAAATCTTTATATACAATATGAAGCCTATGTGAACCATAGAGCCCAGCATTGGTCTGACTCAGACTCCCTGAACATGGGTCTCAGTTAGAAGGCCTGGGCAGTGTAAGGGACCTCTGACAGTGGAACCAGGATGTATCCCTGGTGCACGAAAGGACTCTAGGAGCACATTCCCTATGGAGGGATACTCCCTTAACCTAGAGGAAGGAGGGAGGGCCTAGTCCTTACTCCAAATATCTTGACAAATTTTGTTGACCCCTCCTGGAAGGCATCACCCTTCCTGTGGAGTGGGGGAGATGGAATGGGAGGATGGCCGGGGGACATGGGAGGGAGGGAGAGAAGAAGGAGGAAGAGGGAACTGGGATCAATACGTAAAATAAAAAAATAAATAAAAATAAAAGAAAAAATATATATTTATCATAAGATATAGTCTTATATAATATGAATTAATGATATGAATAGTCATAATATATAATTATTGCATTGTACAATATAATCATTTTATTAAAAAGGTCATGGTATGTAACATGAATTATTATGTATTAAAAATATAGAATGTGTGTATAACACATTAAAATTATGTGTTAGTATACTACATGAAAGTACAATATAGAATAGTACAGAGACATAAGGTATAGTAATTACTGTAATTATTTAGACAGTGAATAGAAATCTTTCACTTTGCAGAGAAGTTAATATGGACGTCTACATGTTAATAGGTCATAAATACTCAGCTATGGGATGTCTATACATGGCAGAGCATATTAATAAAATGTCAAAGTAGTACAATCTATGAAAATAACATTTAGTAAATGCCACAGATTTGAGCCTTTTAAAGGAATTGCAAGATCTTATCCCTACAGTTTCTCTAAGAAAACAGTCATGCATTAGACTACACAATTTTCACTTAACTTTGTGAGACCATAGCCCCTTTGAAGCTGGTCAAAGGACAGCAGTAGTGCCCTGACTTGAGCAATCCCCAGGGCTATGTACTCAGCAAAAGCAAGACCCCTGAAGGGGTGACCACAGGGACAGCAACACTGAGGACAGTGTAGGTCTCTGTGACTGTTACATAACAAGGTGTGCAGGAAGTTGAGGACCTGCAGATTGATTCTTTGGGTGATGAATTTGCATATGCAGAAATTTTTGTTTGGTATGAAGATGGCTCATTTCTCATTCTTAGGCCTAGGGGGAGTGTTTTATACAACTTTTCTGATGTACTGTGCTTCACTCCCAGTGAAGTTTGAAATAAAAGAGTCCTGTACCGATGATAATTTTACAATTATCAGCTGTCTGATAAACCATATATAGAGGTGGCTATCCATCTCCTATGAATGGTCACTTATTTCCTCAAAACACTTAATTCTTTGAGTGGTGGGGGTGGGGGACTTGTCAAAGGGACTGCATTGTCATCAAAGGGTGAGATGATCCACCATCTGATGTGAGACAGACCACATCCTTGGAAATATAACAGGAAGAGCTGGAGCATAGTAAATCAGGCAGCTCCTTCTGTTGCTCCTAGAAAACCTCACATCAAATGCCATTCACCTTGGAATTTTTGCTGACATCTGAAAGTTAATGCAGAACCCTGCATGTTTGCCCCTGTAAAGAAAATGGAAATTCATGTTACAGGCCCACATATTATACATCATAAAATATTTCCATCTGCTCCCAAACTTTCCATAGAAGAATGCCCAAACGTCTTTTTTATGGATTACTATAGAGTAAATGGAGAGTATGGATGGAGCTTTGCCTGTCCACTTCCTCCCACCCCTCTCTGTCTCCCACCCCCCCCCACACACACACACCTATGAACATTTGGCATCGTTTAACTCTGAATGAGCCTGCTACACACATGCAAAAGATATTAACTTTACATTTCCTATAACTTCCCCTGACCACGAGAGACGTTTGTTAACTAAATGCCAGACTATCTAAGACTTCGAAGCTGTTTCCCCTTGTTCCCCAGTACAAGACAATGTCCTCAGCAGACTGAGCCTTGGGCCCCAGCTTTTCCACTCTGATGTTAGTTAGGCATTGTAGTTATCTCAGGGCAATCACTGACACGTGTTAAAGAAACTGAAAGGGAGCCACAGTCTCCCAGTTATAGGTAGGGGAACCCCCAGTAAATGCCTATAACTGTGAAAGTATGGATCAAACCCCCTATACATGATGTTTTGCCCTACAATCATATACAGATGATAGACTTAATTAAGCTCACTGAACAAATGAACAAGTTATTATTAACTAAAATTGAAATGTAATGTGGGTAGCAGCACATTGTAATAAAAAATTATGTGACTATTGTCACATTCTCTCAAAATATCCTCTAATTCCACACTAATCTTTTTCTTGTGAAGAAACCTGTGTGAGGAGGCAGAGTCAGGTGGGTACTTGCAATTCCTATGAGGCATGAGGCTACTTGTAAAGGTGCAAGCATTGTGCTCACCTGATAACCCAGGTGATGACTAAACGTCTCAGAGTGAGCCATGCCTCATGGACACATGGAACAAACTGACACCTCACATAGCCACTGGGATGAGAAACTCTGAAGTTTGATAACGCTACTTGGAAGGAAGACTCACAGATTAAGTTGCTGGGGTTTTTGGTTTTGTTTTTATTTTAACTTCTGAGACTGTCTGTGTGATGATTGTAGGCTGCCATTGCTTGTGCAGAACTGGGACTGGCACAGATAAGAGGGACTAGTGTATTTTACTCTGATATAAAACCGGCTTGTGTTTCCGGATGATGGCGAGTTTGGATTTGACCTGGTCCTTAAGGAATGAATCTCTCTTCACTTCGAATTGGAAAATAAAAGTGTCCTCCTGTGAAGGCTCTGTAGCCACTGGGCCTGACTCTGGATTACTGGAATGGCACAGAGTTCCCTCCTACCTACCAATCTTAGGTTCCAAAGGACAAAGCCACATTGCCCATTGTCCCCTTCACATTTCTTACGGGGTACATGAAGGTGACAAGCCATGGCCAGAGACCTTTTCTTCCCAAGATTCTGGATCTTCACGTCACATGTGATCATTGTATAATTCTGTCTCCCCTGCTGAGCAATAAAACCAGTTTCTGTCTGTGTGTGTGTGTGTGTTGTCTCCTCTGACTCTCTCTGTGTCTCTCTGCCTCTGTCACTCTCCAACTCTCTGTCTCTCTGTGTGTCTCTCTCTCATCATAAGCTCATGGAATGGAGAAGGATCCAAGTAGCCAACCAGTCCTATAAAAGATAATTATGGTATAGATATGAATGCTTTGTTTTGGAATGGATTTTCATTTATTGACACAATTTAAGGTCAATTTTGTGAAATGTATTTTTCTCCTCTTGTTTAGGTATTGTGTTTATATAGTGTAATGTATGAATGAGCTGAAGATGGAACATTACAGAAAAACTTTGGGTAACTGACCAGGCAATGAGTTGTCTCTGTCATTCTAGAGTTTATATATTGTCCTTCTGTGGTCTTTGAAGGATTGAAGACAGCTAGTTTGGTTATAGTTTTCCTTAGTTAGGATTAAAGATAAGTTTCATATAGAACTTTAGACTCACAAAGATAGGATAGATGATATTTTCTTTAAATCTTACTAAATGTTAATGCACTAAATGTTGTTAACTGTGATTCTTATTTGATAACTGTTGTGTGATACATTTTGCTATGTTAAGGTTAAACCCCTTCTTTTTATTTTAGACAGAAAAGAGGAGATGATGGGAGATGTTATTCTGTAAATATGTTTCTCATAGTGGTTAATGAATAAAGCCCTGTTTGGCCAATGGGAAAGCAAGATAGGTGAGGCTAGGAGACAAGGAGGAAAGAGGAAGTAATTAGGAGGAGTCCGCATGTAAAGCCTAGAGGAAGCAAGATGCAGGCACGCCGCGCTTGGATAAGATGACCACGTGGAAATACTTAGATAAGTAGAAATGGGTTAATCATTAAGACAGAGCTAGCCCATAAACAATAATAGTAACTGGCCAACAGCGTTGTATCAAATACAGAGTCTCTGAGTGTTATTTGGGGCTCGCGTGGCAGCTGGACCAGAGGCGGTGGCGGGAAAAACCTGCTCATAACAAAGGATCCAAGTAGCCAACCAGTCCCTTCCACCTTCAACCTCAGACAGAGCCCACTGACTGTTAACAACTTGATAACATCCCTTGCTAGAACTGGCTCCTCTCCACCCAATTATGCTGGTGAGTTGCTTTGTGCCTCTCTTTTCAGACATAGCGGTCCTGTCATGGTGATGACTGGATTGCTGGAATACCTCTCTGGTCATAAGCTCCATCACAGTGCTCTGAATAAGTGAATTTATTTGAATAGGCTCATGTACTTGATGCTTAGTCCACAGTTGATAGAACCATTTAGGAAGAATTGGGTGTGGCCTTGTTGGAGATGTGTCACTGAGAGCCAGCTTTGATGTTTCAAAAGCCCAAGCCAGGACCTGTATTGGCTCTTCTTCTGCTTCCTGCTTGTGGGTCAGCTCGGTGCCTGGTGCTATGCTTCCTGCCATAGTGGTCATGTAGTCACCCTCTAAAACTGTAAGCCCCCAATGACATGCTTCATTTTACAGATTGCCATCGTCACAGCGATAGAACAGTAACTAAGACACCCACACTCTTCTTTATCACAATCTTCACAGCACATCAAATATGCACAGGTACATGCAGGGCACCTGAACTGCTTGCTCCTCCCCCACCCACCCCCCATCCTTCCCCGATACTCTCCCTGATCCTTAGGTTGGTCCATTGGTTTCTATTCATACACCCTTTACTTAGTTCTGGTTAAGACCGAGTCTCTATTCTGTTCTTAAATGAACAAAATGAGGCTTCACTCCAAAGCCTGCTCAGCTGCCAGAGTCCTAGTGATGTGCCCCACCTCCCCTGGAATGCTCACTACCTGACACTCAGAACCCAACACCTGTACCATTTGGCTGGTGAGGATAGGCCAAACCGTCCTAGAATCTACTGTTTCATGATTTTCTCTGCAACACTGGATCACCTAAAGTACCAGTGTCTTAGACCCATTAGTTAGTCCATCTAAAATATAAATTTCCCTGAAAACACTGAAAATGTATTCCCAGGGTCAAGGAGTCAGAGAACATTACAGGCAGGGCTGTAATGTAAATACCAAAAGGTGACCAACCCTTCTCTCTGACTCCTCCATCCTCTTAGCTGTGTAAACCTGAGTCATGGAACTGTGAGATCTCCCTGCCCAACCATAAGAGTGTCATCGGTGGTGCCCGCCTCTATAACAGAGGATAGTGTGAGTCATTCTTAAGTCATTAATAATCGTGTCATTTCTGGTGTTTCCTTCTAAAGGGAAGTGTTATTTTCTTAGTAACATTCTTAATGTATCAAAATTCTATGGGGCATGGATGACACAGGGAGACTATGTACATGGCTTTAAAACATCAGTATATGAGTAACATGAGTGATATATATATATATATATATATGTGTGTGTGTGTGTGATGGGAGATGTTATTCTGTATATATGTTTCTCATACTGGTTAAAGCACTGTGGCCAATGAGATAGCAAGATAGCAAGATAGCAGGGGCTAGGAGACTAGAAGGAGGAAAGAGGAAGTAGTAGGGTGGAGTCAAGATGTAGCCCGGGGAAGAAGCAGGATGCACGCCGCAGCTCCCCGATAAGATGACCACGTGGAAATACTTAGATAAGTAGAAATGGGTTAATAATTAGGGCAGAGCTAGCCCATAAACAATAATGGTAGCTGGCCAACAGGATTGTATCAAATACAGAGTCTCTGAGTGTTATTTGGGGCTGGTGCAGCTGAGGGCCCAGATTGGTGGGCTGGCAGAAACATACACGCTGTGTGTGTGTGTGTGTGTGTGTGTGTGTGTGTGTGTGTGTGTGTGTGTATGTATCAGAGAGTATTAGATTCCTCCTGCATGTGTGTGTGTGTGTGTGTGTGTGTGTGTGTGTGTGTGTATCAGAGAGTATTAGATTCCTCCTGCATGTGTGTGTGTGTGTGTGTGTGTGTGTGCATGCATGCATGGTGGGGGGGGCTCACTTACATGTGTAAGCAGGTGAAAGTGAAGGTCAGAAGGTAACCCCACGGTCATTCCTAGGGATCCAGCCATCTTTGCTGCTTGTGAGATGGGATTTCCCATTTGGCCTGGGATGGCCAAGTAGGTTAGACTAGCAGACCAACAAGACTCAAGAAACAGCTATATCTGCCCCCACCCCCTCTGGGTTTATAAGCAGTTCTCACCACATCCAACCCTTTTAGATGGGCCCCGGCGCTCACACTCAGATAATCATGCTTGTACCATAAGCGTTTTATGAACTGAGTTTCCTTCTGGGACCCTAGACTCTTTCTTATCTTTCCAACATCTATTTCCCCCTCCCCGGCACAGTTCTATGTTCTGCTTCTTTAGGTTTAAATAAGCTGAGGCTCAGAAGGTATCAGAAATCGATCCATGACCCCAAACAGGGAGTAAAGTTGAGGTATAACCTAGGGCTGGTAGCACCAAACAGCGTTTGCTCAGAGCCTTCTCTGCAAATAAAGTAGAATAACAATGTGAATGTGACTATTTAAACCTCAAATCCACATGGCTTAGTTTCTCTATTACTTGATACATTAGAAGGATGTTTCGTTTAAAAATAGCTTATAGGGTGCTGGAGAGAAGACTCGGTAGTGAAGCTTGCTGCTTCCCTTGCAGGTGGCCCCAAGTCTGGTTCCCAGTACCTGCATCAGGTGGCTCAGAACCACTTCTGACCCCAGTTCCTGGACATCCATGCCTTTCCCTGCCTCTTCAGGCTCTTGAACTTACCTAAAGTCTTCTGCAGCCCAGCCTCATTAAAATCTGTGTCCCCTGCCCCTTATTCTCCCAGTGTGGCGACCTTCCGTCTTAACACACAAGATAAAAAATGTTTTTGTGTACACAGTGAGTCTTGTGGTGGTGACTGTGTCTTCATCTAACAAAACCGGGCACTCAGAAGGGAAAGGTTATCTTCACCATTTACATGAACAAGTGAGGAAAATTTGTGACCTAATATCCAACTGAAAAATCGGAACATTTGTTTGTGACATTAAGATTTGGTCCAATTGTACACTCCTACACATTCAACCAACAAAAGCCAAGTGTTGCTGTGATACAGTGGGCTGGATGGTCTGAAACTGAAATGCTTTTGTGGTCCGCCCTGTCTGCCAGCAGAAAAGATGACCACAACAGGATTCTTCTCAGCACACGCTTTATTGGAGCACACTTCTTTGAGTTGAAGCAGAAGGACCCAGACCCCAGGGGCGCACTGCTTATATACAATATAGACAAAAGCCATGACATATCTGTGTCTGATTGGTCCAGGCCTCTCCTGAGCAAACAGGTTGAAACATGATAGGCCAAGGCTGGGTCTCGCCACTCTCTCGACACTTGGGAGGGCACGTGAAACAGGTGAAACAGCACTGAGCAAGGCACGTGAAACAGTGCTGAGCAAAGCAAAACAAGATCGCCAAATGGTGGCAGCAAACTAGTAAACAACAAGATGGCAGCAGGGCAGTGCCCTACAGCTTTGAAGCTCTTGACTGCATTTCCTTTATATGCATTCTTTTTATCTAATTATATTAGCTGAGGAAAGCATTGGAGTGATCAAAAGACAAAATTCAAACAAACATGTTGCATTATGCTGTAGTCTATTTATGCTTACAGACAGAGTGTAATCTAATTCTGACAAGCCCTCTAAATAACTAGTATTATTCTCCTGACACTTAAGAAGTAAATTGGGGTAGGAGAAGTTAGACCTCTGTGTTGGTTAATCTCAGATATCAACTTAACTGGTTCTGGAATTAACAAAGAAATCAGATGCTGGACACACCTGTGAGGCACTTTCGTGATCCGGTTTTTGGAAGTGGGAAGACTCGCCTTAAATGTGGATGCCACCTTCCAGTGGCAGCCCAGGGGAAATGAGGTCATGGGGAAGGCTTTTGCTTTCTGCCTACTTGCCCTTGTGTCTAGCTGACTTGACCATCTACCCTTCCCCTTCTAGTGCAGTAGACTGCTGCCACCCTCCTCTGACACTGGAACCTGCCTTCCAACCTCAGCTGAAGACAAGTGGTGATCCAGGAGTCCTCCAGGCATTTAGAGTACCAGGTTGGGACTTTTGAGGTATCCAATCTTGTGGACTCTCAAACATGAGGAAGGCAGTTGCTGTCAAACTACCCAATGGTCTCATATAAACCAATCTAACCCAACCCCTTTCGGTGTATACTCATGCTGTGGGTTCTGTTCCTCAGAGAACCCTGAGTAATACACAGGGTGTCCAAGATCAACTGTTAATAGCTACTGGAGACCGAACTTCCCGCAGCCTCCATGGCTCCCAAGTAGGATTCTCTTTCTAGTGTCAGAGTTGGTATATGCTCACTCAGTTTAATATCACCTGCTTTCACTGCTCTTGTTAGCATTACCGAGTCATAATTCAGTTGACATTGTCCCACAATAGCATGCAATGAATCATGGGTATTTTGTGTGCAAACACCAGTAAACTGGAAATAAAACATTTTTATTTTCCTTTTTTCTTTCTTTTTCAGCATACCCACACCCATCGTCTGTCCTCTAGAAGCTCCCATCCAAATTTTTTTCCCCCTGTCTCCACCAAGTACAGGTTTTGTTGCCTGTTTTGAGACTGGGGCCTGCCCTGGTTTGTGGTCAACTGGTTGGGGTCACATAATTAAAGGAAGCTTCTTCCAGTAGCTATCAAATGCCGATAACTCTTTGTAGTGGTGGTGTAACTGTCCACCATCTCTGCTCCATCAGAACTTTGCTTGGAGGTTGCAAAGGTCTTTTTTTGTCACAATTGTTGTTAGTTCATTGTGCCCAGAAAACAGTTTGCTTTATATTACCCACTATCTCCTTTATTTACGAAAAAAAATGACTTACAAGAAGAGGATCTGTGTTCTTTCATTTTAGCAAACTGACATCGCCATTTGCCCATGGTTTGCCTGGAAACAGATTAATCTATGCTACTCTCTGAGATGGTTTAGGGAGCTTTGACTTCCAAATTTAAGTCTAAGCACAGATTACTGGGGAAAATTTTTTCTATTTTTGTTTCCACAGAAAATGAAAAGCTGTAGATTCCTTCCAGACTTACATGGTTTGATCAAGCAAGACCCCCTAAAAACAATGTCCTAGGTGATCCAACATTCAAAACAGCTGGGACAAGGCAGCCTTACAGACCATTACAGCCAGGATTCCTACATCTTAGTATCCCCAAGACAGCAGGAAGCAGTTTGGCAAGAACGGCACCCAAATTCCCAAATACTGTCTATAAATGTTTGTTTCATTTAAATAGGGTTGGTTACAAATGGTTAATGACCACAACCAATCTCTTTAAAGGTAAAAAAAAGGATTATGGTGTAGATATAAATACTTTATTTTTGGAATGAATTATTTATTAATACAAATTTAAGGTCAATTTTGTGATATGTATATTTCTCCTCTTGTTTAGATATTGTGTTTATATAGCTCATTTACAAGTGTACAATTTAGTACACATTTTAGATAGTTACCTATAATATTCAAAACTTTAGTTAGGTTTTACCTATAATAGTCAAAATTTATAGTTAAGTTAGTTAGGATTTCTAGATATACAGAGAGGTAACCTTTCAAAGACCTACAGAATATGGCATTTAAAATGGTTTAGGGATTTTCTTGACAGTGAGACACAACTGCTCCTAGCAACACCACCTGTGTCAGAAAGGAAGATGGACATCAAAAAAACTCATTATGGAGTTTACTTCCAATATGGCAAGACTAGCCATTTGGGCAAGATACTGCTATTGTCTAGACTGTTTGACTTTATGCTATATAAACTAGACATGCAGGACCCACAGAAAAGTGACTGCTGGTATAATATGGACATTGCTACAGGGTTCCTGCTTCATGGAAGAGTCTGGCAGACATTCTGCAGAACACAGAGAAAAATGACTAACAAACTGCCAACACAGGTGGCATAGATTAAAGTTTCCTGCTTTACTGAAGTCTGCCAGATACACTATGGCTGAAGATGGAACATTTCAGAAGAACTTCTGGAGACTGACTAGGTGAGTTGTTTCTGTCATTTCTAGAGTTTATTTATTATCCTTCTATGGTCTTTGATGGAGTTGAAGACAGATAGTTATGTGATGGGAGATGTTATTCTGTATATATGTTTCTCATACTGGTTAATAAAGCACTGTGGCCAATAGAAAACTAGGATTAAAGATAAGTTACATATAGGACTTTAGACTCACAAAGATAGGATTGATGATATTTTCTTTAAGTCTTACAAAATGTTAATGGACTAAATATTGTTAACTGTGATTCTTATTTGATAACTGTTATATGGTATATTTTGCTATGTTAAGGTTAAACCCCTTCTTTTACTTTAGACAGAAAAGAGGAGATGATGGGAGATGTTATTCTGTATATATGTTTCTCATACTGGTTAATAAAGCACTGTGGCCAATAGAAAACTAGATAGGCGGGGCTAGGAGACTAGGAGGAAGAAAGAGGAAGTAGAAGGGAGT
Source organism: Cricetiscus sungorus (assembly GCA_030556225.1). NCBI lineage: Eukaryota > Metazoa > Chordata > Mammalia > Rodentia > Cricetidae > Cricetiscus > Cricetiscus sungorus. The sequence continues at coordinate 85,752,510 of JANBXA010000069.1, read as the reverse complement.
CGAGATGTAGCCCAGGAAGAAGCAGGAAGCCTGGCGCGCGGCTCCCCGATAAGACGACCACGTGGAAATACTTAGATAAGTAGAAATGGGTTAATAATTAAGGCAGAGCTAGCCCATTAACAATAATGGTAACTGGCCAACAGGATTGTATCAAATACAGAGTCTCTGAGTGTTATTTGGGGCACACGTGGTTGCAGGACAATGGTGGCAGAACCAGCGGCAGCCAGCGGGGAAACCTGCTGTAACAGTTATGGTTACAGTTTTCCTTAGTTAGGATTAAAGATAAATTACATATAAGACTATAGACTCACAAAGATAGGGTAGATGATGAAATATTTTCTTTAAATTTTGCTAAATGTTAATGAACTAAATATTGTTAACAATAGTTCTTATTTGATAACTGTTTTTTATATATTTTACTATATTAAAGTTAAAACACTTCTTTTTATTTTAGACAGAAAAGAGGAGATGATGAGAGATGTCATTCTGTAAATATGTTTGTCTTATAGATTAGTGTATAAAGTACTGTTGGCAAATAGGAAAGAAAGACAGGCAGGACTAGGAGACAAGGAGGATTATGGGAAATGTAGTAGGAGAGTCAAAATGTAGGACCAACAGGAGTAAGTTCCAGACCCTTTCTCTGGTAAGCCAAGACTATGTGGAACTACTTAGATTGATAGAAATGAGTTAATATTTAAGACAGAGCTAGCCAATAAGTAATTCTAGTAACAGGCCAACAGCTTTATATCTAATACAGCATTTCTGTGTGTTATTTGGGGCTGGTGCGGCTGTGGGACCAGGCTGGTGGAAAAACTGATCATAACAGCTCCGGGGTCTGGCAAGTCACTATTTATGTTCATCTCTGACAGGTAACCCACTGGATTCCATGAAGGTTGTCCTAAAGTCCAGTTAGCTCAAGGAGAGGATGAACATCCAAAGGCCACTATCTGCCCAGTGAATCTGATTTAATCACTTCATTGTAGAAGTTATGAACTGGTGAGAGGTTTTCCAAAACGTGCAAGCTTGACATCCCTGGCTGCCAATTGGAGGGGTCAAAAAGATAGCTCACTCCTGATAAACAGTTCTGCAGCTGTCAAAAAGGATGAGAGGTTAAGCAAGTTCTTGTCTAATAAGAATTCTATGCCTCCCACTTGTCCGTATTATTCCTGATCACAGGAAAATTGAGTGCTTTGAGATGTCTTGACTCCTCTTAGGCAGATACTATTAGGCTGAGTCAACCTCTTGTCCTTCCTTGGATGACAGAGAAATAACATTTGCCAAGGAGGTTTCTGGCCAAGGCAACATCCTTTGAGGGCTTGTGCAAAGCCACGTAGTCACCCTCTCCAAGACTTCCTTTCCTGTGAAGGCAGCACCATGTTCTGGGTTCCTTAAGTAGCTTTCCACTTGGAATCTACAGAGTCACTTTTATCTACGGGTGGTATAAATGTGTTTTTAAGAGCCTTTCCCTCCCCCTTATTCCCCAATATTTCAACGTTTATACAATATGGGCTGGAAAAAATAGCTTAGTTGGGAAAATGCTTGCCTTGCAAACATGAGCACATATGTTTAATGTCCAGAGGTGGAGAGGGAATTGATGGGAGATGTTATTCTGTATATATGTTTCTCACACTGTTTAATAAAGCCCTGTGGCCAATAGGAAACTAGATAGGTGGGGCTAGGAGACTAGAAGGAGGAAAGCGGAAGTAGAAGGAGGAGTCAAGATGTAGCCCAGGGAAGGAGCAGGACGCCTGCCGCGCGGCTCCCCGATAAGATGACCACATGGAAATACTTAGATAAGTAGAAATGGGTTAATGATTAAGGCAGAGCTAGCCCATTAACAATAATGGTAACTGGCCAACAAGATTGTATCAAATACAGAGTCTCTGAGTGTTATTTGGGGCTGGCGCGGCTATGGGCCCACGTGGCGTCAGGACCGGGAGGCCTGCGGGGAAACCAGCTGTAACAGGGAATGAACACTGGGGCTCACAGTCCAGTCAGCCCAGCTAAACTGGAAATCCTCCATCCCAGTAAGACAGAGTCTGACTCAAAATGCAATGTAGATGGTTCTTGAGGCATGAGACATTCTTAATTATCACACACACAACAACCACAACAAGAACAAAATACAAAGGAGAAACACAGGAAGAAACAGTATACAAGCAGATCTCAGAGTACCGACAGATTTTAAAATTATTTAACACACACATTCCACGGTCTAATATAGTTTACATCCATCTGTCCAATATAGTTATTATACTTTATAAATCTCCTGATTATTCTAGAGGCATCTTCTTTATGGATACCAAAAGCATTACAGTTATATTTACTATTGAACTATCGCAGATTGCACATTTGAAATTGGGTATGATAAATAGATCGTAAAGAATGATTAGGATAGGAATCCCTGGAGAACAGTGTTGAACATCATGTTCTTCTGTGCATTGCTAACAGGCTCCCAGGTGATGGGGTGATGGGGTGTAGGGAGCCGTTACAAGTACCGTTGGTAGACAGGAGAGATGTGCATGCGCTGGGTAACTGTCAAACCCTGGGTCCCTGCCTCTCCCATGGCGTCATATGGGCCGATGAGCAGCAGCCAGTCAGGGGGTGACACGTCCAAGGCAGAGGCTGCTAGCCTATATAAGGGATGGGTTTTTTGTGTTTGGGGTCTCTCTGTCCTGTAAGCTTATGCTCTCCCTCTCAAGAGCATTAAAGGATCCTGAGTGTGCCGTGTCGTTCTTGCTGGCAAGACGGTAGCGCGGGACAATGGGGTAGTGGGAATTAATTGATGATCAGGGGCACAGAGGATAAACTCCCAAACAGCGCCAAACTCCACACAAGGGCACCTAGAGATGGTTTCCTCTGACATTGTCAAGGCTGACACTATCATTGACCACTGACTGCCTGTTCATTTTATTTGTTTGGTTGTGTTGTTGTCATTGCAAAGTTTTACCTGTAGTTTTATAAAGACCTTTGTGGACTTGGGGCTGGGGAGATGGTTCAGTGGATAAGACTCTTGCTGAACAAACATAAAGACCTGAGTTCAGATCCCCGGGACCCACATAAAAAAAAAACAAAAAGCACAGTGACACACATTAGTAATCCCACTCTCCTATGGTGAGATGGGAGAATCCCCAGAGGCTCATAGGAACAGTTAGCCTGGCAACTGCACCTTCTAGCTGATGAATTCATCGTCTAAAACAAGGTAGAATATAGTGACATCTTGTTTATACTCTAACAAATAAAGCTTGCCTAAAGATCAGAGGGTGGAGCTAGATACTAGTTGACCATAGAGGTCTGGAGGTCTGTATAGACAAACAGGAAGTGATATGGCTGGGCCAAAAGAAGAAGTGATAAGGGGGGAGGTGACAGGAGCTTAGTCTCTTTTCAGCTGGAAAGATGAGTAGGTAAAGGGGCTGTGGTTTTGCTCCTTAGTCTCTCGGATCTCTCAATATATTCCCCTATATCTGACTCGGGGTCTTTTATTAATTAAGACCTATTAGAACTCGTCCTACAGTGGTAAGTGAGGAATGACACCCACCCAGATTGTTCTCTGACCTATTCACATACTTCATGGCACTAAGACATGGGGGTAGGGAGGAGAGAGAGAGAGAGAGAGAGAGAGAGAGAGAGAGAGAGAGAGAGAGAGAGAGAGGAAAGATCTTGTATGATCTCACATGTACACCAGACCAGGTAGAAACTCCATACTTGTCTGTTATAAATTCTTTGGCACACATGTTTTTGTTTGGCAAATTGTGATGGATCCTGTCATGGCTATCATGGCTGTTCTTGGTTGTCAGCTTGACAACATCTGGAATTAATTAAAACCCAAACAGGAAGAGGCACACCTGTGAGGATCTTTTGCTTAATTTGAGGGGGCTAAGACCTATGATGGGAGATGTTATTTTGTAAATATATTTCTCATACTGATTAATGAATAAAGCACTGTTGGCCAATAGGAAAGCAAGATAGGTGGGGCTAGGAGACAAGGAGGAAAGAGGAAGTAGTAAGGCGGAGTCAGCATGGAGAGCCTGGAGAGAGCAGCATGCCGGCCTGTTGCTCCTCGGTAAGATGAGCCACATGGAAATACTTAGAATAGTAGAAATGGGTTAATCATTAAGACAGAGCTAGATGATAAGAAACAAGTAACTGGCCAACAGCATTATATCAAATACAGAGTCTCAGCATGTTATTTGGGGCTGGCGCGGTGGTGGGACCAGACCAGCGGCGGGGAAAACATACTCGTTACAGACCTATCTTTAATCAGGATCTTTGAGGTGGGAAGACCCACTTCTAACCTGGGTCACAACTTCTGCTGGAAGCCTATATAAACACATGGATTAGAAGGAAGTTTTTGTTCTTTGCCTGCTTGCCCTCATCTCTCTAGCAAATCTGTTTCTCCAGTAGCATTAGAGCTGACTTCTTCAGAATTATGGCACACACTGAGGACCAGCTGAAGAAACTATCCACATTGTGATCCAGAACAACTGCTGGATTCTGGGATCTTCCATTCACAGGCAGCCATTGTTTGATTATCTGAACCATAGCCTATAAGTTATGCTAATAACTCATATATATATATTGTGTGTGTATATATATATATTGCTCTGGGAATACACCTTCAGGACCACCAACAGACCCATCAGGTAAGTGGATTCCAGTGGTGCAAATTTGTACTTTTTGCAAGTTAGATCTCTTAACCTGAGCTGGACCTGGAATAGAGGGGGATGGGAAGTATGACAAGAGTGGAAGGAGAGGACTGTGATGAGACAAATAAGTAAAACCATGCTGATGTTCAACCCTGAGGGAAACTAAAGAGATCCTTTTGTTCTTTTAAACATCTCTAAAGTAGTGTGGCCGTAGAGTATATAAGAAGATGAATGGTTACCAAAATGAAACAATCAACTTTTTTTGTCCATACAAGAACAGCTAAATATACATGTATGTACACATGTATATATTGGAATATCATTCAACCACTAAAAGTGATGATGATAGATAGAGGGATTGATGGATAGATGGATGGATGGATGGATGGATGGATGGACAGATAGACAGACAGATAGATAGATACTGACAAAATGCCTATAATGTAATTTGGAAATCCAGGCAGGTACAGTAGCTGATATTTACTGTCAACTTGGTTGGATTTAAAATCATTATGGAAGCACAAGAGGAAAGAGCCATCCACATTCAGGGTGGAGTTCTGGACTGGATGAAAATCAGAAATTGAGGTGAGTACTAGCAACCGCACCCCTTGCTTCCGGGGATACAATGTGACCTCATATGCCTGCTGCCATGCCATGCCTTCCCTACCATAACTGAAGCCTCAAACTGTGAGCCAAATAAGCCCTTCCTTCCTTAAGCTACTCGTGTCAGTTATCTTGCCACAACAGTGGACAAATGTAGCTGCTACAGCAAGCAACAATATCATAAGCTCCTCTAAGGTTTTGTGACTTGTGTGTGTTGTATCTCTTCTGAGTGTGTACATGTGTGGGGGGAAATAAAGAAACAATATATTTTTAAATTTTATGACAATTAACTTAGAATAGAAGGTGGTATTTAATTTTCTGTATGAATTCTCTAACTTTTCTCAAAGTATATTATTTTTAAAATACAAAAATAAATAAATAAATAAAGCTATTGCCATTTGAGGAGAAAACACCTACTCACCAAGTATTCATGAGCCCTGGCCATGTGGGGTGGTGGGGAAATACAGACAGTTCTGTGAGTCACTCCTGTCAATGGTTTGTTCTCTCGTGTCATTTTAATTCCAGTTATGTACGGCTTGACTTCACAGAGGTGGCTTACTCACCCCTCAATCAGCTAGCATTGTTTTGAGCAAGTAACTTCCCTTGATGAAATTATGGATTCTAATGAAATAAAAAACTAATTTCATGATGAATTTTAATAAATGTTTCTCAGTACCTTTTGACCACCACTGATTTAGAAGAAAAAGAGAATAAGAATTACAGAGAGCTCACAGTCAGAGAAGTGTTGTAAGTATAAGGTCTGAGTGTCTACACCCAAGAACTCATGAAAAGGAAGGACAGGCATGAACCCCAAGATGGCTCAGTAGGAAGATGGTTGGTTTGTCAGGCAAAAGTGCCTGCCACCAAGCCTGAGGACAGTTCAATTCCCAGGCCCCACGCAGTGACTGGAGAGAGCTGATTCATACAAGTCGTCTTCTGTCCCCATACATGTCATGGCAGACCTCCCCACCACACACAAATTAAAGAAATAAAATGCAAGAGAAATGTTTTTAAGCCAGGAAGTATTACGTGCTCTGCAGAGACAAAAATCAGTCAATCCCCAGGGCTCAGTGACCAGTCAGCCTAAATACTAGTAAGTTCCAGGTCAGTAAAAGACCCTGTCTTTAAAATAGAAAAAAAAATGAACTCTTCTGAGGAATGAAACTCAAGGTTATCACCTAGCCTTCACATATGTGTATGCACACACACACACACACACACACACACACACACACACACACAAATAAGATGGCTTGTTTGCTTTATTAAATTTACTAGCTTATTTTTGCTATCTTAACTTTTTAATAACTGTAATTAATTTTCAAAGATCTTCTCTTCCAAAGTACACTTTTAATATCCTCACTGGAGATCATGTTTTATAACTTGTTTGATGCTTCTACCTGTACCTAGTAGATCACTGATCTTGGAGGAAACATAATGGTTGTGGAAGAATTCTGACTAACCTGATATTAGACTGTGAAGAGTCCAAGCTGGCCATGGTGTGGAGACAGAGAAGTGATAAAGTAAGTCTCAGATACCCCAGCCAACCAAGTCTAGACACTCAGCAATGAACGAAGCCTCTATGACTTACTCCAGCCATCAGCTGGCAACTGCAAGGGAGACTCCCAGCCAGATCATGCAGCTGTCCCCAGGAGATGCCCAGGGCAGGGATGCCAGACATGGTAATAAAGTTCTGTGGGGTTTCGAATATGTCTGTAGATAAGGAATACCAATAAAAAAAAATAGGTACTTTTCCATCCTGAGTGAGGAGATGATTCTGATGCTCTACCGACTGAGCTATCCAGGCTCTTGAGATGATTCTGGTGAGGCAAACTAAGAACCCTCAATATGAGAGGTGTACAAAGAAAGGTGTTACAGTCTCCAGAAGATACGTCGTTTCAGGTCTGGAGATTTCTTAGTGTGAAGATGGCTGTGGAGAAGAGGAGAAAATAAGAGCCTTTGAATAGGATGCCCTCGGTACTGCTCATCAACTTGACTGGACTTGAAAACAGCCTTGGGCATGTCGTGAGGGATTGCGGAAGTGACAGAAGATGGAGAAAACCCACGCTTTATGTAGCTAACGCCTTTCACTGGACGGGGTCAGAGTGAGTTTTGAGGAAAATGAGCTAAGCACAAGCATTTGCCTGCCTCATTCTGCTTCCTCCTGCTGAAAGGGAGGAAGCATCGGAGGGTTGTTTATTGGCAACCTCAATGTGACCAGGTGCCTCATGCTCTTGCCACTAGGCTTTCCCCCACATGATGGGCTGTGCCTTGGGACTGTGACCCCAATGAATCCTTCCTCCATTAAACTGTCCCTTAGTTGTCGCAAAGAGAAAAGTGACCAACACTCCCTCCCTATGTACAAACCTCCCTCTACTTCTGGCAGCAAGGAAAGCCTATGAGGTACAGATGAAGGAATCAAATCACCTTAACAAATCCTGCTGGGAAGAAAATTGTAAAGTATGAGGGTCATCGTCATCTAGCACCAGGAAGTCATTTGGGTGATGTGTATAAGTACTTCAAGACCTCCACTCTGAAATTAGTTTCTGAAATGACATGAATCTAAGGTTCAATTTCAGGTGCATTTAAGAGACCTCCACTCTGAAATCTCATTTCTGAAGTGACATAAATCTGAGGTCCAATTTGAGGTGAATTTAAGCTTGTGTATTCCTGGCTCGGCAATGGCACATTTAACCCAGAGGCACGGTAGAAGTGGCAGTGTACTTCCTGATACAGTGGGTTATTCATTCCAACTGTCCTCATAGGGGTCTAGCAATTCTTCTCCAAACTTTATACATGTGAGTATAAAGTGAACAGGCCTTAGACTTATAAGACAAATCAGAAGACTTTGCACACCCAGCCACATTTACTTATAGTAGCATTTTATTCTCCATTTCTCTGTCTGACTCATGGCACTGCCACATCTCACAACACAAATGTCCTCATATGACACCGAAAGTATTAAGGAAAACTTGAATGATTGGTTGGCTGCACAGTTCAGTGTCAAGAACATACGGAAAAGAAAAGCAAGAAGGTCTTGGTCTTTTCTTTAAGCCATCTGATTTTAATCATGAGATCTTGGCCCTCCCTTCTAACTGAGGCTATCTACAAGAATACTGAGTCTGAAGTACATTATGAATGGAATGCTTTTCTTTTCTTTCTCTTGAGTTGTAAGGATTCAGTCCTGTTATGTAGATGTGCTTGGTTTTGTTCTACTTGGGGAGTGGTATGTGTCCTAGTTATTATCAACTTGGAATAGCCTAGATTACCTAGAAAGAGGTGACATTAATTGAAGAATTTCACAATTCAGATTGGTCTGTGGCTGTAACGGGAAAAATAAAAACCCAGAGATAGATACTGGGGTTCAAGCTGTAGATCAGAGAAGCAAAGCAGCCAGCCACTAGCTCTTACCTCTACCTCAAACCAAAATAGGTGATCCTATCTCCACGAATTCTCAAGAGTGCAATGTTTGAGTTCCAGTCTCCTCCAGCTTTATATTCCTTTCTCTCTGCCCAGCCATATCATTTGTCTCCACCTCCCTAGTGCTGGGATTAAAGGCATGAGCTGTTATTCTTTTAGACTGAGTCAGTCTTGTGTATCCCAGGGTGGTCTTGAACTCACAGAGATCCATCTGCCTCTGTCTCCTCATTCCTGGGATTAAAGGTGGGTACCACCACTGCCTGGCCTCTATGGCTTTTAACTAGCTTTGCATTCTGAAACCTCAGGCAAGCTTTCTTAAATCATAAATAATATATTACCACATGTGTGCACGTATGTGAGAGATCATCTTCATTCATGGTTGATGTAGGAGGGCCAAGCTCACCGTGAGTGGCACCATTTCCTAGGCAGATGGTTTTGATCAAATGGGTAAACAGAATTTCCCCATGGTTGCTGTCTTAGACCTCGGCCCTGACTTCCTTCAGTGATGGGCTGCTATCTGAAAGTTTAGCCAAATGGAGCTTGTCCTTCCCCGCATTGCTTTGGTCACGGTGATAATCAAAGGAACAAAATACAATGAGATGGGGCAGTGGGAACCAAAGAATGGGGGTGTGGCTAAATCATGCAGGCAATACTTTCATTTTGCCTCAAAGTCTTGCTTGATTTTGCTTTTTTGCTGTAGTAGGGCTCACACCCAGAGCCTTGCTCAGGCAAACCCTGAACTGTATCTGCAGTCTACCTGAAAGGTCTCTCTCCTAAATACAGTATTCCTAGAACATATCTCATGGACAAAATCAAGAAATATACTGACCCACTGCACTTTTGTAATGTCTTTTATTAGTCGTACAATTTCTCATGAGATAACACACCATTTTGTTCAAGAACATCACTCCTGAATGCTGACATTATTTGTCCCAGCTATGGAAGCATGGTTAGCACTTTGAGAGAATGAAGTGGTTAGAGACATTGAACACAGCATACACAGTGTGAACACACACACACACACACACACACACACACACACACACACACATATCCAGAGAAAGGGTCCAGTGTCAGCAGCTCAGACCTTCCAGTGTGGAAGTGGAGAGCATCCTGAGATGGGAAATCAGAGTGGATGCTCCTCCTCAGCACAGAAATTCAAGTTTGACTTAACCTCTCAGTTTCATTTTCCTTTTGAGGTGGTAAGAAGGAAGCCAAGAGAGCCACAAAACAAGCACTGGCCTAACATCTCTGCTATTGTCTTGGCCAAATGCATGAACTCAAAAACACACTTCATAGCATATACTCTCAATATACTCTTAGATCAGAAATGAAGAAGAAAATGATGTTACACATTTTACAAGATCCGGTGACAGGAACTCCATCATACCATGACCTATACATAAGTATAAGACAAAACCACCCCACCTTTGGCAAACTATTATTATTATTATTATTATTATTATTGTTATTGTTATTGGCTTTATGACTGACAGGGGCTAGTGATCGAGGCTATTATACAACTCTCATCAATGGTATTTGCAGGGAAAGATGGATTTCTCCAGAATAGGACCCAGAATAGCTACTCAGCTATTCTGAATGTTACAAACACATATGACTTATTAAAGGTCACGTCATCCTTCAACTAGGTACACCCCTGGAACTTTTATTGACATCTACTATACATCAACAACAATGTTTATATCTACCTTAAGTCCTGCACATGACCTATTTATTGCCTTGAATTTAGGATCTCTGAGGTAATACTACTAGTTATAATGAACTGTTAAATTAAAAAAAAAAAAGGCCATGTACAATGTGGATGACAAGAAAGCTAAACTAATGTAAGGATTATTGAGCCATCTCAGACAAGAGCCAAAGATAAGAATAGTGGACTGTCCAGCAAAACCAGCATTTGTAAAATACAATCCCAAGACTTGACAGAAATTGTCACATGATATTCTTAACTTTCCTTTCACTGTACAGCGATGAGGGGTGTTTTCAGTTTGGAAAAAAATCAGCTCCACTTGCTTCCATACAGGAAAATGAAAGGCGAAGTCTATTCCACAGCTCTCCTCTACTTTTGTGACTGAGATTACAGGGTGAGGACTCAGATTTAACGCTTACCTCAAAGGTGTGGAAACATTCCACATGATCCTTCCTGGGCAAAACACTTAATGGATTCTACTTTCTGCATTTCATCTTGCCTTATTTGTAAAGAAATCCTGGACGCCCCCCCAGCCCCCAGAGAAAAAGGATAGCTCTAGCCCAGGAAGTCAGCATGTGGCATGGAAAGATGAAGAGGTCTACAAGGGGATCCACTGCAGCCTCATTCTTCTACTCTCAACTTCCCCCACATTAATTGTAAGGGCTGGGATTTGGAGTTTGGAAGGATGGGTGGACATCCCTCTATTATCTCCTGTCAGAATATATTGGGTACCAAGAAATGATCGCCCATATGAAGTTCATTTCTTGCATCAAGTCATGTTAGCTTTGGCCCGAGAGCTTCCTTTGGAATACACGAATACACGTGGTTTACAAATAAAATTGTTGTGTAATGCAGAAAAAGAGATAATCACACTTACATATGAGGTGTATCTCCCATGAAGTCCATGGGATGCAAGGAAAGGTACTGGTAAATATTACTTAAGGGACCTGAATGCTCCAACCCAGTTGTTCTTTTTTTAAAAGTCAAAATGGAAGTTACCAAAAGAATGGAAGTTAACAAAGGACTCTCCATCCTTCTACAGAGGTATCTGCACGCCCATGCTTATTGCTGCTGTAATCACAATAGTTAGGATATGGAATCAGCCTAGATATCCATCAGCTGATGGACTGACAATGAAATGTGGTATGTATACAAGTGCAATTTGAGTCAGCCATAATGAAAAATGTAATTTATAGAAATGTGGATGGAACTAAAGTATATTAAGTCAGGCAAGCCAGGCACAGAAAGACAAACACCTCATGTCCTCTCTCATATTGGCATCATAAATTCTCATTTGTATCTGTATTAATGAGGGAGTAGGAAACTAGTAATGGGCACATGTAATGAGTGGGGAAAGGGAAGAAGGATAAACAGGGTAATAGAAAACAAATGATACAAAAGTAACCTGTGAAATACTGGGAATAGGGTGGTTAAGCAAGGATGAGGAAACTGAGCTAGGGGAAGAGGAAGGAGCAGAAGTAAGGTTCAATGAAAACATAGTTTCAAAATGCCACAAGCACACCTGCTGCTTTGTAAACTAGCTAAAAGCTCTCTGGGATGCTTTCAAGAAGTTAGAGTGATGGGGCTCATAGTTTCATAATTGTTACTGGCTTTAGCTGTGTGAAACCCCCACATACCAACCTGGGTCATCTACGACACACCAAGGAAGAGTGACAAGAAGTGAATGAAGAAACACACCAAAAAGTGGCTGGTGGCCCGGTCTTAGCTGGGTCTACAGACCACACAGGAAACAATTTCACACATTCGGGAACAAGTCAGTACATACACCTGTCCTTGCTCTCTATCCCACAAAAGCTTCATTTCTATAGCAAGACGCTGAACCTCAGAGATGCACATGTATAACCTATGGGGAGGTATGGAGCCTGTCAAGATTACTGCTAACAAAAGCAAAACTCTGCCCATACTGACAAAGGTCAGAAAGAAATTCAGGGCAGATCTCCAAAATTCTAACTATAAACTCCCAAGAAAAAGGGGCCCAATTAACAAGTTCAAATAAAGAAAACCATGATCACAAATTTCTCAGAATCCCAAGAGTAGGCTAAATATCTGTAAATTACTTTAAAGATTTGGCTGGGTTTTTTTTGTTGTTGTTGTTGTTTTGGTTTGGTTTTTTCTCCCATGTGTATGTGTGTTTACTTGCATGAGTTATGTGTATCATCCGCATGCAGGTGCTTGAGGACAGCATCATATCCCCTAGAATGAGAGTTAGAGGTCTTTGTGAGCAGCCATGTGGGTGCTGAGGACCTGAAGTTCTCTTACCACTAGGCCATCTCTCCAATCCCTGAATATATGTAGATTTCATTAGCACATTTACACTAAAACACCAACAAACAAAAAAATCTCTACTACAAAGTCCTTGAACTTGATTGCTGTCTCTTCTACTAGGAAGATGTTTCTGTGGGAATTGTGCCTGAAAAGGTGAAGTTTAGGTCAGAAACTGCAAAGATAAACCCAAGCCATGCTCTGTCTCCAAAGGACTTGCCATAGGATGATGACATTTACACGCCTGTCAACAGCAAAGCTTCAGGAAAAGGTCATCTCTGGGTTTGGTGGTAAGGTACTTCCCATGGGAAGATTACTGCATTTTGAAGGTTCTAGAATTCAGGTTTCATTTTCCCCTAGTTTAAAAAAAAAAAAAAAAAAAAAAAAAAAAAACATTCCTTTGGGTAGACTACCTGATCAAATATTTCAATATACAGTCTTAAGGAGTCTCTTGTGCGTATAAGTGTGATTTGTTAGAAGATAATATAGAAAATGTAGATATTTCATAGATAATATACTATAGCTTTAAAACGTGTTCTGTGTTGGAAGGAGATAAAGTGAAGAGCACAGGTCACTGCATGACTGTCATCTTAGAGCAAAGGGTACAAATACTGGCAGAGGCAGATGATGACACAGCTTTTCGTGGTACACAGGCTCTGAGGTTGAGAAATTCATGAGGGGTGACAACCCAAGGGAAATCACATCAGAAAGGCATTTTATCCCTTGAATCAGCAATGTATTAATGGGTAAATAAGAGCAGTGTTCCCCTCAAGTTCAGAGGCAGATCTCAAAGCAGACAGAATGAGTCTGATCGCAATGCAAACAAGAGCCCTATAGCATAACCGGAGAACAGGACTTTTGACCCTAAACTACTCCAAATTATTTTGGGGCAGAGGGTGGACAAACAAACAAACAAACATAGTCAATGGATGAGGTGGAAACATTTCTGAAGATGTCAGGCTAGAGATGTAGCCAAGTGGGTAATAATAGGACCTGAGATGTAGCCCAGCTGGTAGAGTGATTGTCTAACATGCGCTAAGCCCTGTGTTCATTTCTCAGCACCACGTAAAACCAAGTGTGGTGTCCACACCTGTAATCCCAGCACTTGGAATATGGAGACAGTAGGTTGTAAATTCAAGATCATCCTCAACTACATAGTAAGTTTGAGGTCAGTCTGAGATACAGGAGATGCTGTCGCAAAAACACCAAAAAATAAAACAGGATAGACAGATGGCTTAGTGGTTAAGAGCACTTACTGATCTCTAAGACTGTCTGAGTTTAATTTCCAGCACCTACATCAAACAACTCATGTCTTCCTGTAACTCCAGCTCTAGGGGATCCAATCCACATGTGCACACAGGCACACAGATACACACACAGAGAGGGGGGGAATTAAAAGTATAATAAAAGAATCATATCTGTCTTCTACTGAGAGAAATTAAAAGTAAAATAAAAGAATCATATCTGTCTTCTACTGAGAGAGACAGAGAGAAATTAAAAGTAAAATAAAAAAGTCATATCTGTCTTCTACACACATACAGAGAGAGAGAGAGAGAGAGAGAGAGAGAGAGAGAGAGAGAGAGAGAGAGAGAGAAATTAAAAGTAAAATAAAAAAGTCATATCTGCCTTCTACTTCTAGTGTTAAGTCTGGTCTCACAAGTCCACTGTAGTCTGGGAAAAGAGAAACACAACAGTTGGTGTTTGGGTTTGTGACTCTCCTTGCATGCACATTCCACTGCAGAGAAAAAGGAAATGCAAAGAAGCTAAGACCCAAGTATAAAGTTAATATCTGCAAATGTGCCTCTTCCAAACTAAATAAAGTCATGATGTCAATTATATAGTAAGGGTATAGTAAGGGTACAATAATCTAGATAAAAGTGTTCCATCACCTTCTGGAGTAATACTTACCTGGAGAAATGAATAGACGGCATTCATGGAACTAACAACTCCCCATTCTTTCTGGTTTTATTTTCCCATATTCATCTTCTTAATAGCCCTCGAAGCTAAGTCAAATATGGAGCTGAAAACTCTATTCATATAGTTTATCAATTAGAAGTTTGTGTTTGGTGATCTAAGACAAGCATTGATAAACCATGGCCTTGTAAACTAAATACAAGCCATGCTTGGTTTTGTAAGATGTTATTGTAACATGGCCCAGATTCATTCATTTAGGCATTGTTTTCTGATGGTTTTAAATTTTAACAGAAGGGCTAAGAAGATTTTGATTTAAAAAAAAAAAAAAGCTCACAAAACAGAAAACCAAAAGCATTTACTGTCTGGGCCTTTATAGAAATCTTGCCAACTTAATCACCGATGATATGTCTACACTCTATAGTGTTGACTGATCTACATTCTATTATAGTCTGTTGATCTATGAGGTTCACAAACTTCCATCCTTCCCCAACAAAGAAATGTTTGCAAAATGATGGTTCATACATAACATACATTTTACTAGGGAACAGGTTGTTTTCAACAGATTCCTAAGAGAATTATTATTTAATCAATTAAGGCCATAAAAAACAAAAGACTATCTTTAGCTGTCAGTACATTCAACAGTGTTTTTAAATGAATAAAGGTCGAAGGAAAGAGGACCATGGCATCTCCAGGATAAAGTGTTGAGTCTATCCATCTTGTTTGGTAACTGTTTCTTCAGAGACCTACTTGGGAATTTTTTCCATCCAGATGTATATTTTCAGTGGCCTAGTTGAAAAGTGCCCCTTTCTTTTGAAAAATTAAAAAAAAAAGACCTTGAAGGGGACATTTATCCAAGTACCACTTTACTCTATAAAAGCAGGCAGTTCCTTGAGCCAGAAAATCCCCCTTTGAGTCAGAAACGTTATGACAAAATCCTAGTGTGACAGAAATTGACTTCACTAGCAAAACATCCACCCTGATGAATTGAGTGAATACATACATAAATATTATTTTCAAGGTCAGAGAAAGTAATGACCACCACCTCCCAAGATTAATAGGAACTATGAACTAGATATCCATTGCAGTTTTAAGACAAAAACTGTGTTTTTTCCTAAACACTCCCAAAAGTTACCCCTCTGAGCAGAAGTAATGAAACTCTGGACATTTTGAGATTAGAGTGACATATTAGCTCCTCTCCATTTTATTAAGAGACTGTCTTGATAACAGTCTCCTCTAATGCAGACCATTTCCTGTTTCTATCACATTCTTTTTAATATTGTATATGTGTGATATGCATACATGTTGTATGTGTGTCGTGTGCACTTGTTGGTGTGGGTGTATGCTCCTATGTGGGGAGGTGCACATGTATTCCAGTATTCAGAGATGAAAGGCCAATGTGCCAGGTCTTTCTTTAAACTCTTGCCAACTTTATTTTGTGAGGCAAGGTCCTCCTCTCAACCTAAAGCTAATAGATTTGGCTAGAAGGGATGACTGGCCAATGAGCTTCAGGATACGCCTGGTTGCCCTCCCCACCCTCTGCCTATCTCCAACTGGGGTTACAGGCACAAGCCACCATGCCTGGCTTTCACATCAATACTCAGGATCTGAATCTGAGACTTCATGCTTGCTCAGCAGACACCCTACCTCCCAGGCCATCTCCCCAGATCCAGCTGCTTCATTTCTACACTACGCTATCTGGCAGTGTCAAGTAATAAAGGGCAAAAAAAAAAAAAAATGGTTTCAGTCTTTAACTTCATAATTAAGAAGGCAAGCAAACTGAAAGTATCAACAAGAGAGACAATGAAACAATGTGTCAGGGAAGGGTGGTCTTGAATGACTGAGAACTCAGTTTTGAAAGTCACCGACCAAAGACTGAGCAAGTATCAATATAGCATATGCCCAGCGTCCACAAGCCTTAAGCTAAAATAACGCATAGGCATGGCAATATATTATGAATCGCTAGGAGACACAGTGACATCTGACTGAGGTGGTTAAAGAGCTACTATGAAGCAGCTTGGGCCTAATTGTTTGATACACTTAAGTATTCAGTATCTTAACCTACAGCATCAAACACAAAAAGAGTTACTGAGACGGCCCACCAATGGCACCATAAATATGGAAACTTTGGCAATCTTTGGCATGGGAAACTTTTTGTTAGGCTTGGAAGATGGTCAAGAACTGGAAACAATCCATTTTGACAATGTCCGTATACACTCTCCTCCATCTCATTCTGACTTTACCAGTACCCTCAACCCTGGGTGGCTTGCTTAGGAACTCATGAGGGCTTTTTATTTTATGTTTTTTTCCCTTTTTTGTTTTTTCTTTAAAGTAATAATTCCCAGGCTCTACCTGGGCCAGTTAATTCCACGTCTCTAGGGCCGGGACTTCAGCACTTACCCAGGCTCCTAAGTGGCTCCAAAGTACAGCAGATTCGAACCAACTCCTCTTCCCAATACTGTGTTTCACAAGATCTTGCCCTGGGCTCACAGACCAGACCACACAGGCATGCAAGTGCAAAATGTGCTCTTTGTTGAAAGTATTTCACAGTAGGAAACCAAGTGAGACCAATCTGATCCAGACCAGAAAGACAATACACTTAAGGAGTTTCACTAGAAGTCCTAAGAGGGAGGGTTCCCCAGGCTTTTCCCCCCATTATTTTCTGTTCTCCTAAGATGTGTGACCAGAGTAGGAAGATAGATGTGATCTCCTTCCATGTCGGAGAGAGAAGCTTTCAGATCGGGAAAGGTGGGTGAGAAGATGAATGGACATGATCAAGAGGATAATGCCAGGTTTCTGGCAAGATATAAATAAAAGAGATGATGTGACTTTAGAGCAGAGGAAGCTGTGCTTAACCAAACAAGTATTTGTGTGTGTGTGTGTGTGTGTGTGTGTGTGTGTGTGTGTGTGTGTGTGTGTGTGTGATATGTTGTGTGATATGTGTTTGGAGACATTGAGAGAGTGTCTCCATATACAACAAACTTGCAAAGGTCAAAGAACAAACTCAGGTATCTGTCCTCTGGTGCATTCCACCTTTTGTTGGAGACAGTCTCTCTCATTGTCCTGTAATCTCAGCCTGTAGGCCAGCCTAATCTAGACATAGGTTTCCAGAGATCTGCCTGTTTCCACCTCCTACCTCACTATCTCTGGGACTGTAGGCTTGTGCCACAATGCCAGGCTTCTGTGGGTTCCAGAGATTTGAACACATCTTATGCTTAAGATGCAAATGCTTTACTGACAGCCATCTCCCCAGCTCTGTCAATGGGTGTCCCTTACAGCAGAATATAGAAGAGATGTACAAGCACCAAACACACTCTAAGCAAAAGTCCTGGGCAAGAATCCTGAAGATGCAAATAATACAGTGAAAACAGTACTGTTTATGTTTCAAAATCTAGAGAGGAAAGAAAGGACAATTCCAAGAGGTCAAGGAAGTGGAGGGGTTGGGGGGTGTTTTCTTTCTTCCCCTTTTATCAACATGCTCTCTTCATATTCTAATAGTAGCCTTGCATTAAAACTGTGTCTCAAAGCAATGGTTCCTCACCATATAGCAAAAGTCTATCTTTTCCCTGCCACTCACAAAACTTCTGAATTCTAGAGGCCCACAGAAGCTTAGACAACCCATGGTGTCTTTAATCACAAGAAAAGACTTGGTTATTTAAGGCATTCTGCTAGGACTTGAAAGTGGAGCTGGCCATGCCATGATGCTGTAGAAATAGCTGACATGGCGTGAGCCTACAACAACTTGGTAGTCTGCTCTGAGGCAGTATTCCGTATTAAAATTTCATTTCACCAAAATACTGCTGCCTTTCGTCTTCTCCTGTCACAGCCCTTCTAATAATAAGGCTTCTTTATGGAACATGAAAACAAACAGGCAAAGTAGGGTAATTCATAAATTACAAGGGCAGGCCTTATAGTATATCCAATGAGGAAACTCAAGGGCAGAAAGCTTCATTAGTCTCTGTGAGTTTCCATATCTCCTCTCATGAGTGACAGGTAGCCTTCTAATATAGGTGTTTCTAGAAGCCACTTATTAGGACTTGAATGAATACACACACACACACACACACACACACACACACACACACACAACCACATACATACATACCATACATAATGTGTACACAGAGAAAGATATGAAAATATAAAAAGCACACCACTTTCCATTATTTTCATTTTCTACTAAAACTATACCACAAATTTGAAGAGAAACATTGTCTTTTACTCTTTGAGCCATGATACAAGTGACTTTCATGTTTTCCAAAGTTGGGGGTTGGGATATGATCAAGACACTTTGACAATTCATTCAAAAGATGCGGTGATTACCCAGGGTTGAGTTGAACTTTGGGAGGAGCAGCCACGACAGCTGCAAGCCACACTGCACAGGGAGAGCTCCTTTATTTAAGAATTTCATAATATGCTTAAAGATGAATATTAAATAACTTCCTCTGGACCACAGACATGATTGAAATTAAAAAATAAAAGCCCTATAAATACTGCCAAGTCAGCCTTGCCTCTGTATCGCCCTTCTTGCATAAAATGGAATATTTCCAACCAAGCACTGAAACATAAATATTAAAATAATAAGTGGGATACACTACAAATCTACTTTACAATTTCATCACTACTGTAGCACCTTGTTACCAGGGCCAATGCATTCATTTTTGTAAAGAACACAAGAAATCTGAGAAGCTTGAGGACTCATATGACTCATCATTAAATATTTAATCACCTTTTCAAGTCCTAAGCCTTTATCATATTTCATCCATCTAGAGAGTTCATTCTAGACTAGAGATTCCACGGCCCCCTTTGGAGAGGAAAAAGAAAAAAATTAGGGAGAGAAAACCCTCACAAAGGCAGGGTTCAATGATCTCAAGATGACTTTCTTATTGGCGCTGTAATGAACTCGCTTCACCCTGTAAACCCACCAATCCACAGTAGGGTCAACCAGTTAAGTCCATGGCTTTTTAGTCCCCAAGTATCAGTTTTACAAAAGATGCCACATCCGTTGCTTTGGATTCATGTAGGGTGAAAAATAGATGTTGCTGAGAAAGAGAAGAAAAATACATGAAATTAATACTTGACAGTGATAATATACAAAATTAGCAAATCAATCTATTTAATGAATAGGCTAATATCTCTATCAAGGCAAACTGGATTTTTCATATCTTTTACAAAATCAGGCACACATCTATTGATGTGCATATTTGAAGGTTATCTCTTCTGATAATCTTATTTTGATCTATCTAGCTTTAAATACAAAGAATGTATTAATTTAAATAACATATGCAAGTATGCTACATAATTCCATTCATACAGAACTACAAAGATTGGGTAAGATCATCTCTACAAAGTCATTTTATATAGCTGCAATAGTAAAATGACTAAAACTTCATGGGCTTAGACTCATGGGAATAAGAACAGGGTGGTAGAACAAGGTATCAATGTCACTAAACAGAAAATGGGCAAGGAAGGCATTCGTGCTCTTGGCATTGGAAAACTGGTTTGAACTAAAACACCTAAGGCCACTTCCTGAGGCCACACCCACAGCTAAGAGTTACATTACATTAGGCTTGAAGGGGTGGTGAGCCAGTCACAGAATGGCATAGACTGTCATACTAACGGCATGTTCAGAGAAAGTTCATCTCAGAGAGTAAAGATTGGGGGGAAAAAAATTTCTTTGTATACAGCTCAAACTAAGTCAACTTAAAGAAAGAAAAATACAAGTCATACACTTCATGGAGAAATGGTAAGGCACAATGCAAGAGCCCACACATTTCCAAGCAAGTCAGATGACTAAGCCATTTTTCTGTATACAGAACAATCCTCCTGAATTGCTCAGTGTCGGCCATAGAGCCTTCAGTCTCCAGTTAGAGAGACATACATTAGATCGTGTTCATCAGCAGACTAAGCAAACAAACTCAAAAGGAGAACTCC
Organism: Cricetiscus sungorus; assembly: GCA_030556225.1. Taxonomy (NCBI): domain Eukaryota; kingdom Metazoa; phylum Chordata; class Mammalia; order Rodentia; family Cricetidae; genus Cricetiscus; species Cricetiscus sungorus. The sequence goes on along the minus strand of JANBXA010000069.1, from coordinate 85,732,005 downwards.
TTCAGGTACCAACACCACACACACCCTCAGCCCCATCTACCATACCCAGGTCTCCAACAGTCTGGGGGTGCTACTTTCAGTGGCTGGTTTGAATGGCTCAACATGAGTGTTTTCTCATGCAGACATGAGATGACTCACTCTGTTTCCCTGATGAGGGGTTCAGTTTGCAACTTTCATTCTGCCTACCAGTAGGTTTTCTAATTATATTTGTTTGAAACCTGACAGTAGAGGGCTGGATGAGTCATCTTTGTGGGGAACGGAATGCCCACCCATGCAAGTTCTAGGAAACAATGCAGTGGGGGGGGGGAGTAACAAAGAACTAAAACCCAAAAGAAAGTAGGTGGTCACTTCTGAGCTGTGACTCAGAATATGGAAAGATCTCCTGTTTTTGCCCATTAGAGGATATGGGTTGAGCGCTGGCTCAGAGCCTTACACCCAATGTGAAGTTCTAGATTCAAGACCCTTCATTCTGAATTTCCCCATCTGCCAAACAGTGACACCACTTTCAATTAGTGACCACTTACACGGCACACTTACCAAGGTTTTGTTTTTGTTGTTTTATTTTAACCATCATACTTATTAGTTTTCCCACATCCTCTTGACATTTTGGAGACATTTTAATGTGCTTTAAAAGTGTTTTACTATCAAAACAGAACATGCCAAACCTCAGATAATCTTGATTCCAATGCCTGTCAGCCCCACCTCAACTCTTTTCTACTGCTACTAGCTCAGTACAAAGAGCTTGAGTCCATGAATGAATTAAATAATATGATCTGAAATCCCTAATTAAAAACAAATTCTTGGGACTAGAAGAATGGGTCAACAGTTAAAAGCATTGGATGGTCTTCCAGAGGACTCTTCTAGAGGACCAGGGTTCAATTCCCAACACCCACATGGCAGCCTTGAACTGTCTGTAACTCCAGTTCCAGGGGATCTGATGCCTTCATACCAATGCACATAAAATAACGTTAAATAAATTATATTTTTTTAAAAAAACAAATTCTTTAGGTATCATTTAGTTTATCCCAGACTATGAAAATACTGTGAGGACCAGAAGGCAAGCCATTCAACACACAAGTCTTGCAAGGGACTTTGAAGTGTGTAGAGGACTTAATTCCCTCTATGAGTGATGACTAGACTAAGAATAGAAAGGGTAGCAACCTGGAGATGAGTAAATGGGGTCTTACAAACAATCCCCAGGCTACAATCCCCAGTTGTTTCTCCCAAAAGAGGGCCAAGTCCAAAGAGGGAGGACTCTAGCATTTAGGATTCCTAGAGTGCCATGAGGACATGCTGCTAGGAGCAGAGAAGCAAGCCACAATCACTAACAAGCCTCCAAAATATCCCATGTATACACCTCAACCTCCAGGACTTGAGTTCAGTTATCCTTGTTTTATACTGCAATTCAAATCAAGAACTTTCTCAGACATTTAGAGAAGACAATACCTGACTGAGAAATCATCTAAACAGCCTGGTTACTATTTCTGGCAGTAAGAATCTAAGACAGGGGTAGTCAAACTGCAATACACAGTCCAAAGCTAATTCCCTGTCTATGGTGGTTTAAATGAGAAATGTCTCCCATAAACTCAGGTGTTTAAATACTTGGTCCCAAGGTGGTGACACTGTTTGGGTAGGTTTAGGAGGTCTGACCTTGCTGGAGGAATTACATCAGTGGGGGCAGATTTGAGTTTTCCAAGACTCATGCCACTCCCAGTTGGCTCTTTCTGCTTCCTGCTGACTCTTAACGATGGAATACTTCAGCTTCCCACTCCTGCCACCTTTGCTCTACCATCAAGGGCTCTAACCTTCTAGACCTATCAGCCCAAGTAAACCCTTCTTTCTCTAAGTTGACTTGGTCATGCTTTATCACAGAAATGCTTTCTGACTTTTAAATAAAGTTTTATTGAAACACAGTACATGTTCTTTTTGCTTTCATGTATTGAACACAGAGGCTTTCAGCTCAGTTTGCTCATTTTAATAGCAACTGCATCTCTTATTAGCCTAAAATATTATCTAGAGACGTTTACCAAGAGAGAGAGGGGGGGGGGAAGGAAGGAAGGAAGGAAGGAAGGAAGGAAGGGTGGCTAATATCTGCTGTAGAAGAAAAATGCTACAATGCAGAATTTCAAGGAGATATGCAAATAAAATTGGCATGAGGCATGTATAGCCCACAATCTGAATTAGGGTGAAAACTACTGGGGATTTTACAAGGAGTACATATCTGGATTGGAACCTTGTTAATAATATTTCTTTATTTGTTAAAATTGGCTTTTTTTTTTTAACCCTTCCTACCTCTTCACAAATTCCTAAAATTGAAACAATAGCCTCCCAGCACATGTTACCCAGTGCTGAAGTCATAGAGTTCCAACTCAGAGTTTCCATTTAAAAACCTCAATTCCACAGGAAAGCAGGGACTACTTATGGTCTTAAAAGGCAAGTCCATTTCCAGTACCACAACAGCTAATGCCATAAAGGGAGGAGGTTGCCCACACAATCTTACATTAATAGACATGCCAAAACCCCCTCAGTGTTTGTTAGATTGTAGCAGTAAGGTAGACATTAACACCAGATGCCGACTTATAAGAAATAGGTTTTTCCTCGATTGTCTTCTGATGAAATGTTTGACAAAAGGCCACTTAGATTAAAAAAGAAGAAGAAGAAGAAGAATGTTCTGAACTGTAAACAGCTGAGCTAGAGAGAAAATGTTCTTATATTGGAAGTAGTCATCATCAGGATTTGAAGTTCCATAGAATCCTACAGGAAATCCTCCCTGTCTATCACACTTCATGTGAAATTATCTTTTAACATTCAGCCATACCACGAAGTGTCAGTCTGGCCTTGGATGGCCTCCAATCGGTCATTTAAAAAAATAATAAAAGTAATCCAAAAACAAATATTCAACTTAAGCAGGCAGATACATCCTCAAATATCACACGTCTGTTTTCCTAAAGCTGCTGAGTGTTAACTACTGGACATTGCTCTTTTAAAGGGGGACAGTGGAAGGTCAAGGAGTTGGCCCGACTCCAGTTGTTCCAATCTTTGCTTCAGCTTAAATAAACCAAAGCTAATACCCAGATCTAAAACAGCACATGCCTAAGACGATTGCACAAGTCATCTTTTTATAACACTTTCTTCAATATCTTATTTTTAATTGTGTGTGTGTGTGTGTGTGTGTGTGTGTGTGTGTGTGTTGTGTGTATGGGGAGGGGGAACATTCATGTGAGCATGGGAGTATAGTACCCACCGAGGCCCTACATCAATCCTTCTGGTGCTGGAGTTACAGAGCCCGACCACTGAGCTATCTCCAACTTACGGGTATTTCCAAAAGGATCTTCCTCTGTGTCCCAGCTACCTCAATACACCTTTCAAAAAAGAGATACCAGGAGCCTGCACTCCCTATGATGAACTCATCTGGGCTGGATGGGAGGCTGAGGGGAGGACAGAAGAAAGCACTTTGTGACTGATGCTAGCAGGCCCACTAATAAGGATCTCAAATTTCACTCTGCTCTCTTGGAACTGGACAACATCATAATTCTCCTATGGTGCTTACCTTTTACAACAATTTGGCATAACCCAAAACCACCTGAGCAGAATCTCAATGAGAGATTATTTACCTTGGGTTGGCCTATGAGCATATCTGTGAGAGACTGCTTAAATCTGGTTAATTGATATGAGAAGACACCACCATTCCCTAGGCAGAGGGTCCTGAACTGTTTTAAGATTGGCGAAGTCAAGATAAAGGCAAAGAAGCAGCTAAATTTTGTTTTTTTGTTGTTGTTGTTGTTTTTTCTGTCACTGCTCTTGACTGTTAGTGGGATATGATGGTGGCCTGCCTTGAACTTCTGCTCTTCTGGCTTCCTGCAAGTGGTAAAATAGCCTAGACCTGTAAACTAAAATTAACCCTTTCTCTCTTAAGTTGCCCTTTGTTGTGGTAGTTTATCACAGCAACAGAAATGAAATGAGAACATCTTCCTCCCACTGTTAAGATTCAAACCCTTGATCATTGAGATAAATCTGAGGGCTACTGTTTGGTCTTGTCCACTGTGTCCTCTGCCTTACAGAAGCTTCTCAGTTTGAGAAGGTCCCATTTATTGTCAATCTCAGTGCCTGTGCTACTAGAGTTATGTTCAGGAAGTGGTCTCTTGTACCAATTTGTTCAAAGGTACCTCCCACTTTCTCTTCTAAGAGGTTCAGTGTGGATGAATTTATGTTGAGGTCTTTGATCCACTTGGACTTGAGTTTTGTGCATGGCGATAGACATGGGTCTATCGGCAGTCTTCTACACATCATCATCCAGTTGTCCCAGCACCATTGTTGAAGATGCTTTCCTCCTCCCATTGTATAGCTGTTTTGTCAAAAATCAGGTGTTCGTAGGTGTGTGGGTTAATATCAGGATTTTCTATTCAATTCCATTGGTCTGCCTGTCTATTTTTGTGCCAATACCAGGCTGTTTTCAGGACTATAGCTCTATAGTAAGGCTTGAAAGTCGGGGATGGTGATGCCTCCTGAAGTTCCAATCCTACATCTGACAGAGGGCTGATCTCCAAAATATATAAAGAACTCAAGAAATTAATCACCAAAACACCAAATAACCCTATTAAAAAATGGGGTACAGAACTGAAGAGAGAATTCTCAATAGAGGAAATCAAAAAGGCTGAAAGACACTTAAGAAAGTGCTCAACATCCTTAGCTATCAGGGAAATGCAAATCAAAACAACTCAGATACCATCTTACTCCTGCCAGAATGGCTAAAATTAGGAACATCAATGACAATGAGGTAACCTAGTCACAAAAAGAAGAACATGGTATGTACTCACTCATATATGGATTTTAGACATAGAGCAAAGGATCACCAGCCTATAATTCACACCACCAGAGAAACTAAGACACAAGGAGGATTCTAAAAGATTCATACAAGGTCCCTCACAGAAGGGGAAAGGGACAAGATCTCCTGAGCATATTGGGGGGGGGTACAGTGAGTGGAGAGAGAGCTAAGAGAAAGAGAAGGGGAGGAGAGGAAAGCATATGGGACTAGGAATACTGAGTCAGGGGAGAAATAGACAAGAGAAAAAGAAAGAAAGAGAGAGAGAGAGAGAGAGAGAGAGAGAGAGAGAGAGAGAGAGAGAGAGAGAGAGAGAGATGCCATAAAAGAGGGAGCCATTATAGGTTTGAAGAGAAAACTGACTACAAGACTGACCCCAACTAACAATATGAGCAACAGTGGAAAGGCTACCATAAATGCCCTTCCATGATAATGAGATTGATGACTAACTTATCCACCATCATAGAGCCCTCATCTAGTAGCTGATGGAAACATAAGCAGACACCCACAGCTAAACACTGAGCAGAACTGGAATCCAGATGCAAAGATGGAGGACAAGATCAGGTTACAGAAACCCACAGAGACAGCTGACCTGAACAAGGGGGAGAAAATGGGCCCCCAGACTGATAGCTAGGAAACCAGTATTATATCAGCTCAGACCCCCTGAACATGGGCCTCAGTTAGAAGGCCTGGGCAGTGTAAGGGACCTCTGACAGTGGAACCAGGATGTATCCCTGGTGCACAAAAGGACTTTGGGAACACATTCCCCATGGAGGGATACTCCCTTAACCTAGAGACAGGAGAGAGGGCCTAGTCCCTACTCCAAATGACTTGACAGATTTAGATGGTCCCTCCTGGAAGGTATCACCCTACATGTGGAGTGGGGGGGAGGGGAATGGGATGGGAAGGTGGTCAGGGGGCATGAAAGGGTAGAAGAGAAGTAGGGAGGGAGGGAGAGGAAACTGGGATTGATATATAAAATAAGATAGATAGATAGATAGATAGATAGATAGATAGATAGATAGATAGATAGATCTGAGGTGGTGTGGAGTAGTAAAGACAAATTCACATATAGCCTAAATTTTGTAGTTCTCTCTAAAATGTATTCATCCCACACAACATCTATTTAGGTGAAACACTATTATAGAGCAACAGGGCTGGGGTTTTGTTTTCATCTATGTTTTACTGATAAAACAAACAATAAATATGGAAGCAGAGACTTTACTACATTTCTCACCACCAAAATGAAGATCAAAAGGTAAGAAGAAAGAAATTCATCTAACCTGTCCAAGAGCTATTATGAAAATTTGATGGACCACAGGGCTGGTAAGCTATCTCACTGAAGTCTGTGAACTCACATTTACAGTGGGCATCTTCCAAATTCGAAAATACAAATTTCATGAACATAAATTATTTCCAGGCTTACCAACTCTTTAAAAGATGACATAGTCTGAGCTTGCATTAAAAAAAACTGAACATAAGCTAGCAAGATGGTTCAGCAAGTAAAAGCACTTGCTGCCAAGTCTGAGGGCCTGAGTTCAATGCCCCGGACCCCCACATGGTGGAAGGAGAAAACTGACTCTAAAAAGTTGTCCTTTGACCTCTACATGTGCACTGTGACATATGACTACCCACAAACATGCAAATACATGCACATAAAATAAATATATTTTTAAAGGATAAACAAAAGTCTGGTTCCTGGGAATTAACCACATGTCAGTGAATCAACCTCTCCTCATTGGTGATTTACTCATCATCTTAGTCATGTCTACTTCTCAGTTAGTTAGTTACTTAGTTAGTTAGTTAGTTAGTAAGTTAGTTAGTTAGTTAGTTAGTTAGTTAGTTAGTTAACACATACCCAAGTGTTCACACTCACCATAAGCTCTGGATATGTAGGCCGTTCTTTGGAATTTTTCTTCAAGCTTAAAAAAGAAAAAAAAAAAAGAAAATCATCACATTAAAATTTTAGAAATCATTTTCACTGCTAGGATTTTAGAACCAGTGTAAAACTGACCACAAACAGAAAACAGGCTTCCTATCTCAACTTCTATTGAAAATTATAAACTCTTACAAATTATATTTTAAACCAGTTTGGGCTTAAATGGGTGTAGAGTGTTTGTGTGTGTTTATTTTCCTTTAGTACATTATGAATAGCATTCGCTCTAGCTTCTCTGACCTATAGTCATTACATTTCAAAACATATATGTATGTTCCTTCAATGCAGCTTTTTAATCCTACCTCGTGGAAAAGAAGTCAGCAAATGTTTCTTACAGGACACTAAGCACTTTTCACTGCCTTCAACTGTAGGTTCCTTCCTGCTGTGCTTCCCATGCATATACAATTGGTTTTTATATGCTCCTACCCAAACCTGCCTGGGACAGAAACCACAAACCTATATTTAACTAAGGTGGAGTTACTTGTTCACCATGTGTTAGTGTATTAAAAAAGAAAGAAAGAAAGAAAGAAAGGAAGGAAGGAAGAAAGAAAGCATATTCAGTCAGCAAATTAGCAATTATTCTTAGAAATATTTTGTGGTTGTGCACTACTGTCTAGTGGCCACTCAGTTCTCTGAATACCCAGACATTTAATAACATTTGATACCAGAGGCAATCCTCATAAAACTACAACATGAAAGAGACCAAACCCATCACCCCTGTCCTCAACCCACCCCTATTCTCTTTCCACCCCTGGATCTAAAATGGAAAAAGGAAAGCAAGCGTTTAGTTGGTGTTAGAGTTCCAGGTTATAGAATGGAGAAGAGGATGGGCCTTGGAAACTATGATGTGCAAAATAATCTACAGTTTTCTGTAGCCGCTGGGCCATAAAATCATACATAAATAGAAAGAAAGTTGTCAGTAAGGTTGAAGAACCACAATGTGACAGCATATTGGGTTCCTAACATATGTGCTGACAGGTCCTTTTGAGCAAGAGAGGTCTTGGACATGGACACGTGACTAGGGTTCTGCAGCACCCACCCACAGAAGCCAATCACCATGAGGGGAAACAAAGTTCAAAACTGTGGGAGAGTGACATCATTAGAAGACACAGTCTTAAGCAAAATGAAATTCTCTTTAAAAATTAAAAGGAGAGGAAGCTTTTGGAGCAAAACAACTTTAAAGCAGCCTACCAGTTTATTCCAGGCAATGCTGTGGGTAGAAGCCAGGGAACCTGAGACAGGGTACAGGTAGAGGTGAGGACAGAAGTTTCAACCTGGAACTGAGGACAGACCTAGGACCTACCAGACAACCTATGAGAGAAAGTTCATCTCAACTGGGGATAAAAATAAGAGTGCATTAGAAAAAAAGAATCATCAACTGTCAGCGTGGGACTGATATGAGAATGTGTGCCTGGGTGACATGAATGGATTTTTAACCGATTCATGGCTTTGATTTGCCTATATCCTAAGAGTCAATGTTGGTGGTTCCCAATGGTGGTGATTCTCTAACTCCACCCCAGGGGACATTTCTCAATGTCTGGAGGCATTTGTGCTTGGCACAACTAGTTGGCAGTGTTATTTCTAGTATTTGACAGAAGCTAATGATGTTGCTGGGCACCCTTCAATGTACAAGTTCATCTCCCACAACAAAGACAATCCAATGCCCTTGGTACAGGCGTCGAGAGATCAGGAATCCTTGAACTGTGCGTCATTGGGTGTCCCTCTTTTTTGTTTTTGTTTTTGTTTTGTTTTGTTTTCCTATTTCCTATTTCCTTCTCTAAAAGGAAATTTGGAAGATCATCTCCAGTTGGTCCTTTTGCTATTGGTTTATATTCTCATCACAAATACCTCCTACCTCTCTTTCTTTTGTCTTCCTAGAAACTAAAGGTTGTGTAAATTCAAGTATTAACCGAACTGCCTATTGAGGTCATTGCTGCTTTGCACATAGATCCTAATTATTATTAGCTTTAGTATTAGTGTCAGTATTAGTATTATACAGAAGCCCCAAATATCAAAGCAAATCTAAATCTAGAAGTTCTTCTTCAATGGCTAAACAATTTAACTTATTAAGCCAATAAAAAGAAATGCAAACACAGCATTAAAACTATACTCAATATTCAAGTGTTAATCTGATGGGCCAGCAAGATGGTTCAACTGGTAAGGGCATTTGCTGCCAAGTCTGGCAACCTGAGTTTGATCCCTGGGACCCACACAGTAGAAGGATGGAATAGACTCTCAGAAGTTACCCTCTGACTTCCATATGTGCTCCACGGCAGCATAGACCCCCGCACAGAAAAAAAGGGGGGTGGGAGGGAGGGAGAGAGGGAGGGAAGGAAGGAAATAAAAATCTTTAAGACACATTAAATCCAAAACACTCTGATGTTCCACCTACCCATGACTAACGTTTTACTTAATAGCAAAACTAAGGGAATTATTAGCCAAGAGAAACATCTTGATCTTTAAATGTTAAAATAATGGGTTCTTGTAACAAGTAACAATCTCCAAGTTGGTCTTAAGACTTTAACAGTTGCTTTTTTTTTCCCCTGTTCTTGTCATTATGACATTGAAGAGGGAACCCAGGATCTTGCACAGACTAGGCAAGCACTCTATCACCAGGCTATAACTGTGACTCTGAGGCTTTCAGGTTTGAAGTAAAAGTGACCTTGAAACAGGACATTTTCATTCTCCAGGACCATTTACAAAATTTTCTTTCTTGCTTTAATCTGTTTTTCCTTTTGATTTTTGTTTTGTTTGTTGTTGGTTTTTTTTTTGTATTTTTTTTTTGATTTTTACAAACTTTGGGTAAAGCCACCCTAGTTGATCAATGAGAAAGTGTTTTAAGATTCCTCAAGCCCTAGAGGCTATTGCCCAACTGCACAATAAGCTACTTCCTGACTTATGGCCCCTGATCAGAAAGGAAAGTTTGCTTCTAAAGGACTTACACAGCAGCTGCACGTGGTAATGATGCCTGGAATTCCAGCACTCAGAATCAAGGCTAACCTAGGCTACAGGGGGCACTTTTAGGACAGCCTAATGATTACAGTAAAACCTATCTGAAGAGGATGGAATAATAAAAGAGAGGGAGGGAGGGAGGGAGGGAGGGAGGGAGGGAGGGAGGGAGGGAGGGAGGGAGGGAAAGAAAGACCATTCATTGAATTAGTATAATAGATCTAACCTATTCTCTCCATCTTTTAAATCAAAAACACTTCAAAAGAGGCACTAAGAATAGTAAAAATAACCAGATAAAGTTGGGGTGGAAACAAATTTCCATGTTTAGTAGGAAGTGCTTGAAATCCAGTATAAAATAACAACCTTGGAGTTCAAAGGTGCACCACTTTCTTCTTGGATCGAAGTCCGACTTTTGAATATTCGAGCGGCTTGTCATTTTCAAGTGTGTAATTAGCTAACTTCTCTAATTCCTCTTCCAAATGCCACAACACAGGCTTCTGACCATGGCTGCCACTACAAAACAGACCCGTGCTGTCTCGAGAATTGCTAGCTTGAAGTTTATGCTGACCAGAGGCTTTCTGCCTATTTGGACTCCCCTTGATCATTTCCAAGAAGGGCTATTTGGTGCGTCCACAGAATAAAAACACAGTGTGCCTCTGAGACCATACATTTGTCAAAAGATAAATAAATATCCACTACCTCTTTTACCGTCCTTTTTCTGAACAAACAGACTGTGCTTAATCGACTGTTTCATTCTAGCTCCTGTGAGCCAAACAGTATTGGAGTATGGAGATACTCCAAACATCTGGAGTATGGAGATGGGCTTCTCAGACTCCAAAGTAGGACTGGAGGAAATGCAAACGTAAGTCGAACTACCGAACTACCATAGCAGCTGGCAGCTTGTCTCTAGGAACTTTCTTGTGTGAAGATGTATAACGAGGTTCTAGTGAAAACTACGGAGCTGCTGGGCCAGAGAGCAGGCTTGGTACAGAAAGTGTATGAGCATACGACCTGAGTTTGATCCCCAAAACCCACATAAAAAAAAAAAAAACCAAGAACAGCAGCCCACACTTCTAATGGGAGCACTGAGGAGGTAAAGACAGGAAGATCCTTGGGCTTCTGAGCCAATCTGCCTAGCTGAATCAGACAGTGTCTCAAAAATCAAGGCAGATCATACCAGAGATATGACACCTGCAGTTGACCTCTGCCCCCCCTCTCATGTACACATTACACCTGTACATACACAAAAATATATATGACATACATGCATGAACAACTATATACACTCAAATATATGTACTATATCTATACATATATATATAGTACATGCAAATAATACGAAAACATATGAACTATATATATATATATATATATATATATATATATATATATATATATGTATATATGTGTGTATGGTCCATATGTGTGTGTGTGTGTGTGTGTGTGTGTGTGTGTGTGTGTGTGTATGCTCCATCTGCTAAAATTCCATTTTTAAAAATAAACTCCTACATTAAACCTTCTACAAGACTAGACTGAAAGGATTTCCTATTAGAATTCAGTATCATGCATCCAAAACAAGGTCTATTCATTCCTCCTGCAGTGGTTTGAAAGAGAAATCCTCCCCCGAATGTCTCAAGCATTTGAATACTTGGGCCCACTTGGTGGCACTGTTTGGAGTGGTTTAGAAGGTGTGGCCTTGATGGAGGAAGTATGTCACTGCGGGGCTAGCATAAGACTTCTATCTACTTCCTGTTCACTCTCTCTGCTTCCTACTTGAAGTTCAAGATGTACGCTCTTGGCTTTTGCTCAAGCCACCATGCCTGCTGCTTGCTGCAAGCCTCCCTGCCATGATGGAATTATCCCTGAGAAACCACAACCTCTTATTTCTATAAATATCCTTGAGTGTGGTGTTTCATCACAGCAACAGATAGGTAATTAATATAGGCCAGTACTACCCACCTTTGGTATTATTTTAAAACTCAATGATAAAAATGCATACTGGAAGAAAGGAATAGCTTTCAGTTGTGCTATTTTGAAATAAATATCTAAAGGAAGAAATACTTTTGAGAATCATTGTTTCTGTTTTCCTCTGAAATACTTCAAGATACTGACACATGCAAGAACCTTGAAAAGGACTCCAGTACTATAGAAAATAATCCCAAGAATTGACTAGTAGGATTACATGAAATTAAAGTTTCTGCACAACCAAAGAAACCATTACCAAAGTGAAAAGACAGCCAACAGAGTTGGAGAAAAATCTTTGCCATCTATACCTCAGACAAGAATTTGCTACCAATATTACATAATGACAAGCTGTAAACACTCCAATACATAAATCTCCTAATCAATAAATGAGCTAATCACTAAACAGATAATTCTCAAAAGAAGAAACACAAATTGCCAATAAAATACCTGAAAACATTTTCAATATCCTTAGCTCTTCCAGAATTCCAACTTAACAGTACTCTGAGATTTCACTTCATCTTAGGTATGATTGTTATTGCCAATAAAAAGAAAGGGTAGAAAGAATGTGCGAGCCAGAGGATGTGGGGGAGGGTGGGAGATGCTGAAGTCTACACATGGCATGGCGTTTGCACACAACAACTTACAGTTACCACCAAAGACGACCCCTACAGAAGATCAACTCAATCAAAGTTCCAGTATGAATGTGGAGAGTTCCCTGGAGACCTCACCCTTGCTGGAGGGCCTGCGTGGTTGCTGCTTCTTGAGGAGGAAGAGCCACTCTCCTCTGAGGACTTGTAGCACTAATTGGACTTAGGGGATTCTTAATAATCATTAAAACAGAGGACAGGAAGTCAGGTGTAAGCAGTCAGGGAAGCTTGAGGGAGGTAGTGGTGGGCAGAAATGATAAAAATACACCCTGGACATATGTATGAAAGTGTCAAAAATAAATACACCCTGGACATATGTATGAAAGTATCAAAAATAAAATGGCATTTAAAAAAGAAAACAAGCAGAACAAATGCTGGTGAGGGTACAAGGAAAGAGGAACCTTTGTTCATTGCTTCTGGAAATGTAAATTTGTACAGCTACTTTGGGAATGGCTGTGGAGGTTTTGTAAAAATCTAAAACTAGACTCACCATAGAACACAGCTCTTTCAACCCCTCTATCCCTCTCCCCAGGCCTACACCGAAAGAACTCTATGTCCCTTTACAGATATTTCACAACTAATCATGTTGCTGCACTATTCATAATAACTAAAAGGTCCAAGAGCCTAGAGGTTCGTTATCCAGATGGATGGAAAAAGAAAAATTGGGCGGGGGATGAAAATATCTTTATCTGCAAAGAAATATAAAACTGTGACATTTGCAGGAAAATAGATGCAACTGGAAATCATGTCACATGAGGTATGCCACTCAAGAGGATTTTTATTTTGGAGAGAAGGGTGTATGTGTGCAGGTGTGACTGCTACTCAAGGTTGTCAATTTGGAATTAACTAAAACCCAGGGAGCTCGGTACACTTATAAGGGTTTTCTTTTTTTCTTTCTTTCTTAATTAAGTCATTTGAAGTGGGAAGACCCACTTTAAATCTAGATCTTTTGAAGTGAGAAGATAAAAGAAGATACAACTTCAATCCAGATCTTTTGAGGTGGGAAGTTCCACCTTTAATCTGGGTCACACCTTCTGCTGGCAGCCTATATAAAGGACATGGAAGAAGGAAGCTTGCTTTCTCTGCCTGCTTGCTTTCACTCTCACTGCCAAATCCTTTCCTTTGCTGGCTTAGAGCCTGCTTCTTCAGGATTTGGGATTCTGTGTGTGTGTGTGTGTGTGTGTGTGTGTGTGTGTGTGTGTGTGTGTGTGTGTGATCAGTTCTGTTCTTCTAGAGAACCATAACTAATACAGCAAGAAGACAGAGGGTTAGTGTGTTGGGGGATGTGTGTGTAGAGGTGTGGGTAGGTAAATGTGTATATAGGTATGTGTGTGTGAATCTAAAGGGGGACCATGAAAGGGGAAGAAGCAATGTGGAAGGGAATACATGTGACATGTAAGCAGAGGAGAGCTACTATGGGGAGCAAATAGACCAACAAGGGTGGGAGAAGACAGAAGGGAAATGGGGAAGCAAACAACAATAAGAGAACACACGCAAAAGTGCCACAACAAAATCAATTACTTTGTATGTTAACTTAAGTAAAAGGTTGCAAAATGGGAGCAAACAGATCAATGTTCCTTTCACCTCGGCATTCATGAGAAATAAATGTGTTAACTTCCCTTTTTTTTTTTTTTTTTTTTTTTTCACTCAAGGCACCATTGCTCAGATGCTACTGAAGAAAAATAAGAAATAAAAACATTAAGCACTTGGCACTCTGGGCCCAAGAGTTAACTGGTTGCTATGATGGTGCCTGTAACAACTGCTGGTCATGGCTTACTGACCTTGGTGGTTTGGAAGAAATGCCCCCCAAAGGGAGTGACACTTTAAGGAGGTGTGCTCTTGTTGGAGGAAATGGTCACTGTGGGGCAGGCTTTAAGATCTCTTTTGTTCAAGCTTCCCTCAGTGTGACTATCAGTTGACTTCCTGTTGCCTGCAAGATGTAGGACTCTCAACTATTCATTCAGCATCAAGTCTGCCCATATGCCACCATGTTCCCCATCATGATGATAATGGACTGAACCTCTGAAACTGTAAGTGAGCCACCCTAATTAAAAGTTTCCTTTGTAAGAGTTGCTGTGGTCATGGTATCTCTTCACTGCGACAAAATATCCAAACTAAGATACTGACTCATAACAATGACCAACACTGATAGGATGGAAGATAGCGGGCGCCAAGCTGCCTGTCTAGACATAGGCATATGGTACCCAGTAGCAGGTCATCCAGTGCTTAGAGTATGTGTCATGAAAGGTCACAGATCTTTTGACGACCCCCCCCCAAGGCAGTGAACAACACACCCCTCTTCTATACTTGGACCAAATGCAAATGTGGGACATAAAAAAAATTACCCTCTGGAGATTAAACCCCCGTTTGATCAGACAGACTCTCTGGTAGGCAGACAGGAAGAAAGAGGGGTCAGACCTAGATAATAAAGGTGGTACATTTCCAAGATGGCCTTTTCTTCCTCAACCGTCTGAGTTTCCAAAGCCTGGCAGCTTTTGTCTCCCACCAGCAGGCTACCTGATGATAGACTGACTCAGTAAGTTCAAGACCAGATCTAGACACACTCAACCAACCCACCTGTCTTCAAACTGATTGACCCTGAAATAGGGAAGGACGACTCTTCAGGGACTTCAGAACCCCCAAGCCTCCAGAAGAGAGTAGATAGCTTAGCTTTCCCAACTGCTGTGTCAAGGGTCTTTCTCTGTGTCTGTTGCATGTATGTGTCCATCATAACTGCTGATTTTGTGTGCATGGCATGGTATTTCTCTGCTCATACCTTTGTGCTTCAGGTGTTTTTCCTGCCTTTTAATTCTTTAACTGAAATAAACCTGATCAAGACCTCTAGACTATACCATTTCTAGCCTGTATCACTGCTAAAATCCACAGCCCCTTCTCTCTGCTTACCACAAAGATCTAGGGTCACTGGAAAGGTCTTGAAGATCATAGCCTGACTGTGCTGGGTAAGTTTAGTGGCAGCACGAGAAAAGATATGGTCTTCTCACGAAAATGTGTCAGTAACACAGCTGTGTGATTAGGAAACAGAATTGATAAGAGTTGGGTGAAAAGGTAGGCTTTCTTCAAGGATAACCTTACTTTGTCGGTGTTCTTTCAGCTCCATTCGTGCTCATCTCTAAACTGTCAATAGTAAAACAAATGAAATGGTACTGTCCTGGGCATAGGACCGGCTCATACATCAATATACATGAAAATAAGATTTCATCTATAAAGGTCCATCCAGGCACTCATAACAGCTATAACAATGGGGAGGGGCAGTGCAATTTACAACGAATTTTCTGTTCATTCTTAGGGGGATATCAAAGTGAACACATTGGTTTATAGTGAACAAAAGCGTTACTGACCTGAGAACAGTAGATTGTCCCATTGTCCTCAAGTCCAACCTAGGATACATAAGGATGCTCATAACAGCCAGACTGGCTCTCTTCTAGAGTTATGCAATCATCGTGCAATCCCCATGATGACAGAAGAGAATCAACACATAGCTGATTCCTAAGGACTTGATTCCAAAACAACTACAACATTGAAAATATCTGTAAGGCTGGAGAGATGGTTCAGTGGTTAAATGATCCAGCTGCTCTTACAGAGGACCCAGGTTCAGTTCCCAGGACCCACATGGTAGCTCACAACAGCCTATAGGTCTAATTCTAGAGCTCCTGATACTCTTTTCTGGCCTCTGTGGGCTCCTGTACATACATGGTATACAAATATACACTCAGGCACACATACAAAAGAGAAAGGGGGGGAGGCAAGTAAAGAAGAAGGGAGGGAGGAAAGAAGGAAGGAATTTTTTTAGTTTTTAAAAAGACCTGTCATTTTGTCACTGTTTTGTTTTGTTTTGTTTTGTTTTGTTTTGTTTTGTTTTTCCACACAGAGTTTCTGTGTATTGTTTTAGAACCTTTCCTGGAACTCCCTCTGTAGACCAGGCTGGCCTTTAACTCACAGAGATTTGCCTGCCTCTCCCCAAGTGCTGGGATTAAAGGTGTGTGCCACCAACACCCAGCTGAGTAGTCTCTACTGTTACTATTATTAACGAACTCCAAAAGTGAGATAAGCTTGTATGTTGTTACATAAATAAAATAACCCAGCCTTAACAGGGTTGCCAGACTTTTGACAATTACAGGAAAGACACAACAGGTTAATAGCCCAAAATATTTAGATGAATAAACTATGGTGTCTGGGGTTAAAATTCAGAGGAAAAGAGAAAGAAAAGCTGCTCTCAGAGGAACAGCCATGAGGACGCTGAGTGTCAGGGGGAAGGTGGGGAAAAAAAATGTGGTCACTACAGAAAGAACAATAACACAGGTACCCAGGCTATCTTCCTGCATACGTTAAAATGAGAACACATTCATCTCTCAAGATTTAGAGCTGGTTTTTTTGGTTTGGTTTGGTTTGGTTGTTTGTACTTTGTACCTTGGGGATAGAACCTAGGGCCTCATACATGCTAGGTAATTTCTCTACTTATTTCTGACCTATTATCATTTTTTATAAGTATTTGTAAAAGTTTCCAATGCCTTGATTCTTGGGGGAGGGAGGAATTAAAGCTAAGAGAGGAAAAAGTTTGATACAGAAACATAACTCAATGATGTTACCAGTTGCACATGAGAAGCATTCAGGAATGCTGGGCAGCTGAAGGCATGGTCACAGAACTGACATCTAATCTGGGGTTCTCACCACATGCTGAGAGATTGCATCAGAAGTATGAATAAAAATGCTCCCCACCCAGTACTCCACAGGGAGGGGCACTATTAGTAGGTCTGGCCTGGTTAGAGTAGGTGTGGTTTTGTTGAAAGAGGTGTGTCACTGGGGGTAGGCTTTGAGGGCTCAGATGCTCAAGCTAGGCCCAGTATGGCATTCTCTACCTGCTGCCTTCAGATCCAGATGTAGAACTCCTCCAGCACCAAGCCTACCTGTGTCCCATCATGCTTCCTGCCATGATGATACTGAACTGAACCTCTGTACTATAAGCCAGCCCCAACTAAATATTTCTCTTCACAAGAGTTGCAGTGGTCATGGCATCTCTTCACAGCAATAGAACCCCTAACTAAGACGTATGCTAAGGTTGTGAGCACTTGAAAAATACTGATGCTGAGGGTAGAGCTCAGGGGTCAGCACTTTGGAAAACTTTACCAGAGACTGACCAGAGAACTACATTAAATCATGGATCCACAACAGGAGACTCAGCATTCTAGAAGTTTTCACACATGCCTTATTCTTCTCGAAGCTTCCTGAATTACCCAGAATCCTTGGAGAAGACTCCCAGGTAGGAGAAGAGCGATAGGAAGGGAAGCATGAAGACACATCCTTACACGGGATCCTCTCCTGGGAGCACTATCCTCTCCCCAGAGCACTCTTCTGAGAAGTCTTGGAGTCAACTATGTAACATGACTCATGGCTTTCCCTGTGTGACCTTTAAACACTTGAGGATAAGGCGGAAAAAGTGAAACAAAACAAAAACAAAAACCGTCGAATTTTTTTTTTCATCTAAAAGGCAAAACCATGACCCAATTTTAACCTGGCAGATACATCAACTCACCCACACAATCACTCAAGGAAAACAGGACGCACTTCAGGAGACGGGGGCAGGGGCTATTAAAGACACCCAATAACATTGCCCTAAAATCTGGTACTCCAGCTCTCTCTCTCTCTGGTCTTTCAGCCAAAATGAAAACTCGGAATAAACCACCATGGTAGCCTTGTAAAACATTAGGGGAAAGCACCAGGAGGAGCAAGAAGGGGATGAGCATCAAGCAACAGCCCATAGGGCCTTAAGCAGCCAAGAGTTTCCCTGTCTCATCATGTTTTCCGGTAAAAGCTGCATCTGAAACACCACTTCCAAAGAAGCAAGAAGGCCAAGGCAGTGTTGCTTCAGCATCCTCTGTACCTCATGGAGTCTTCCCAGGTCTAGGTCAATGCACGGTGGCAACTCTAAGAAGCACAGTTGGGACACAGCCAGCCCTGACCACCCACTCCCTCCTAGTTCCCATCTGCTTCCACAGAGACGCCATATAAGCCAACTTGGCTCCACTTTGTAATCTTGACATTTCCCTCCCAGCAGCATCTGCCACTGCCACTACCATCCTGCTATGTTAAGTAAGCATCATGGCCATGGTAGACAGACAACATGAGAGTACCTGGAAAATGCTATGTCCTCTTTCATTCTCCTTGACTATACTAGTAACTCCCTTCTGTCTTTGTGTTCCAGCTTTCTTTGGATTTGCCTCCAAACCCCCAATACTATCTACTATACCTGCATGGACTTGTAGACAACCAAGGACATTCTTGAATGCCCCACAATCTCCTCAGCATAAAGAAATCTTTGCATCAACTCCCCACCCCTATCCTTCCACCAGGCCTTGCTACCTTTGTCTGTGGTTCTGTCCTGGTTTCATTTTGTTGCTGGAATAAAACGCCCCCAACAGAAAACAACTTAAGAAAGAAAAGGTTCATTTTTGCTCACAATTCCAGGTGATAGTTCAGCATAGCAAGAAGTCAGGGCAATGGGAATTTCAAACAACTTTTAAACACATCACATCATAGTCCCAGTCAAGAGCAGAGAGAAATGAATGCATGCAAGCTTCTAGTCCATACCTGACTGCCTTTCTCTATTGTATAGTCCAGGATCCAAACCCAGGGAAAGATACCCTCCACTTTTAGGTTCTTCCCACCTGAATTAACATAAGCAAAACAATCCTCTTGAAGATTTCCCACAGGCCAACCTGTTCTAAACAATCCCTCCCTGAGACTCTAGGTTGTGTGAAGTCTACAGCTAAAATGAAAGGGCCATCACAAGGTCTTGAGCTCTTGAAGAGGTGTTCCCTGCTTTGGTGTGATACAAATTCAGTACAATCCTTCTGATGGAAATACCTTTCCTTCTTCACTCACCTTAGTGAGAGAAATGCCTCTCATGGCCTCTGCCCAGGATTTATATCCTAAATACCACACACACACACACACACACACAGGGCCATCTTAATATCCTACAAATATCCTATGCATATTTCCATCCCTCCCTGGTGTTATCAATCCAATCATAATTCTATCAAATGAATAATGTTGTAATCAAATTACCTACTAGGCCCAGAATTCTAGGGGTAAGGACTGCGTTCATTCTGCAGCATGGAGGACATACTCCATGGATGCCTCTGAAATGAGGGTATGGGATGGACCAGACCCCATGGAGGAGAGTCATGAGAACGATTTGTCTTCTTTAGCAAAGACCTGTGGGATGTGGGGTCCTCTTACCACTGTGAGGTAAAGTCAACAAACTCTGCGGAGAACTTGTCTGCTGGGAGCTGCGGGGATGGTTCTTCTACCACTTGTTTTAGCTGCTGGAAGGGAGTTCCCCAAGAATCATAGGGAAACCGAAGGATGGCCAGCTCAATCTGAAAGGAGGGAAACGGGGGAGGCAACCATTTAAGAAGGACTCTTAGGAAGCAGCTGTGTTTCTCTTTAGGAGGACTAGAAGTGAGGCTCGAGAATAATTAGGGAAGAAAAATAAACTAATAACCTGTTCTCACAAAATCTTAGTGCTATTTATTTAATATTATCTTACCAGCGGCAGCTATTTAGACCTACCTAAATAAATGAGTCTCCTGATAACACCCAGATGCTATTTAATAAAAACTTATCAGCCAAGAGCATTAAAGTTCAAGGCAGGAAGGAAGCAACCAGTTTTTCAAATATCTGGCCAGAAAGAAATGCTTAAGACTTTGGCAGCACTGTGCCTTTGCTGCCACCTAGAGGTCTCTCGGGTGAAATGGAAAATTTAAAAAAAAAAAAAAAAAAAGTTACCCAGGACCAAATGACTGATCTTTTTTTGGACTTGAGTAAAGGCCACTCTGATGTTACAGAATCACATGTTTTCTGGGCAGGGACATGGAATAACTCACTGGATATAATCAGCTGCTGGTCCTGGGCAGGAGCCAGGACCACAGTGGATAATTCCAGACCTCAGAGACACACTGAAA
Organism: Cricetiscus sungorus; assembly: GCA_030556225.1. Classification (NCBI taxonomy): domain Eukaryota; kingdom Metazoa; phylum Chordata; class Mammalia; order Rodentia; family Cricetidae; genus Cricetiscus; species Cricetiscus sungorus. Next base: position 85,711,701 of record JANBXA010000069.1, on the reverse strand, counting down.
ATGTACACAGAGCTAACAGATAAGGCACTGAGTGTGCGGCCATAGGACCACGTTTGGGAAAAGTACACTATCTGTTTTTGTGTTTTTAGGACAGATCTGGTTTCAAAACCCAAAACTTCCACCATGAAAATGATCCGTGCTGAGCTGGGGACGTCTCCCAGTTGGCAGAGTTCCGTCCCCAGCATGGCACCAAACTAAGCATGGCAGTGCATGCCTGGAACACCAGCACTTAGAGAGTGGGGAGAAGAGGACCAGAAGTTCAAGGTCATCCGGGGCTACATACAGATTTTGAAGCTAGCCTGGGCTCCATAAGAACTGATCTCAAAAAAATTAAAATACAATACACAGCTTAAACATTTTGGCCTATCAAAGTCCACACACATTAGCATTTTTTATGTTTTATTCTTTTTTTTGCAACTTACATCTCTTGTCTTAATTGTAATCATTTAATTTAAACTATAAGAACTCTGTTAGACCTGTATCTATCAGAAAAATAGCCCATGAGAATATGGGAATTATTGAAGGTCATATGACTATCAAATGACAGAAAAAAAAAAAAAAAAAGAAAATGGATTGCCAGATCTCACTCAAGGGTTTCCACTGTACCTCACTGCAAACAGTCAGCCTGGGAAATGGCCTTGCTATCTCAGACAGGAAAGGGTGCCCTAGTGTGGTGTCAAGGATATTCGCTTCTGGGTCCCCAAAGACCACCCCATTCAGTTTCATGCTCAAAACCTCATAGCCCACAAGGATGATCATAGGTTACCATGGTGATGCCCAGACTCCAAATGTCAGACTTCACACTGTACCCCTTCTGGTTGAGCTCCGGGTTTATTCGTTCGGGCTGGAAAGGAGACAGACAGCTAAGAAATGGAAAGACGATTGATATGCCATGCGTAGCTCAATAAAGACAGCACTAGCTGCCAAATGAGTTATTTGACTCTGTTACTGTGCCTCCCAGGCCAAAAGGCTGGCTATGAGATTTCTCCACAGGGCTTCACTTCTTTGATTTGGTCTTTTCTTAGAGGCAGCAATGAATCTACATTCCTCATAACAAATTTGAACGGCCTTAGGAACAAGGATACCTCTGGTTTTATATATATTCATATATACATACATACACACACACACACACACACACACACACACACACACACATATATATATATATATGCAACTCAAAACTCACCAAAAGAACCTGCATAAGTTCCTGGTTACCGTCTGATATTGAGAGACTCTAAGGACTTTTTTTCAAACAGCAACAAGAAGCTTTCAAACCCAAACACAAGCCCATTTCCAAAATGAACGTGTTCCTCCAACTGAAAGGACCTTGAGGTCTTGCTAGTGGTCAGCGAATATGTGTGTGTCCTAAGGTGTTCTATGATGACCACAACTGCCTGTGTGCATAATTTACGTTCTCCATAGTCTTTCCGTCCTTAGCAATCGAGATAATACTCACATGCAAGTTAGTGTAAAAAAACTGTTGGCAGTGTGTGTTACTTGAGTGTACTTTCAAGTAATATGCCCCTTGGACTTAAATTTGAAAGGTAATATACATGCTATGACTTGCATGTTTGTGTCATGCCAAAATATGCATGTTAAAAACCTTACCCCACCTGTGTCCACCATAGGAAGTTGTGTCTTTATAAGATTTGTGGTCTATTCCTCATGGATAAGGTTAATGACATCATAAAAGAAGCCCAAGGCAGATTCCCCTGCTCCTTCCATCATGGGAGGACCTACAAGAAGCTATAATGAGCCTGAGAAGCAGGGTCTCATCACAGCCTGAGCCTTCAAGTATCTTCATCTTGGACTTCCCAGAGTGAAAACTCATTTTAACAAAACTACCTGTGGTCTGTAAGGTGTATTCAGTTTGTGGGATTTTGTTACAGTAAGTTCAAAGGATGGAGATAATATATGGAGCACGTGGCAAATGATTTCTGACATAAGACCTTTAAGAAGATGACACAATGCAGACTATTTCTTGAGTCTGGGGTTTATTTCAATCTTCCCTCATAGACATCCATTTCTTATTTTCTAGCCTGGTTTTGCATGCAAGTGCATTTTTCAGCATGTGTGCACACACACTACACACACACACACACACACACACACACACACACACACACACACACACATACACACACACACATCCTTTTGGGTGCTATACTTACAGCCATGTATGGTTTGCAACCCGCATCAATCGTTTTAGCAACAGAGTCCACCAGGTAGCCACTGATCCCAAAATCACACATCTTCACTTGGCCCAGAGTGTTAATGAGCACATTAGAAGGCTTGACATCTGAAACAAAAAGTGACAAAGTCACTTCACCACTAGAGGGCTCTACACTCTCCACTTGTCTCGTATGTCTGTGTTTGCCGATCTGACCAACACAATCCTGACTCATGGCTACATACAGCTTGTTCCTTTCCACTTGGTTTTTAATGCTTCCCATTTTTTTCTGTATCTTTCAGGGTTATGAAACACCAAATGGGAAAATCTGTGTTCTCTGCTTATCTTATTATTTCCTTACCTCCATACATATAGTAAAAAATTAAAAAAAAAAAAAGATAAAATGTCAAACTAAATGTTCCATGCAAACTGATTGATCAGGGCTGTGGGTAGTGGGTAAAAAAAAGTATCTGTCATCCATGCATAGTGACCCGAGTTCAAATACTCAGTGCCCATGTAAAAAGCCTGGTGCATTGTGTGTGCATGCACGTGTGTGTGCTCCTGTGGGTGGGTGTGGGCATGTGTGCATGTGTGTGTGTGTGCGTGCATGCATGCATGCGTGCGTGCGTGCGTGTGTGTGTGTGTGTGTGTGTGTGTGTGTGAGTGTGTGTGTGTGTGTGTGTGATTCAAGCATCCTTGTGGGGAGAAGGGAGACACAGACAGATGCCCCAGAAGTGTCGGCTAGCTACCTAGCCTGGTTTACACAAAAGTGAACAAGATACTGTTCTCTAAAGAGATGGAAGACAAGGACCAACACTGAGATTGTCCTCTGACCTCTATAAGTGAGCTGTGGCATAAAAGCAAGCATGCGCGCACGCACACACACACACACACACACACACACACACAGACACACACACACAGACACACACACACACAGACACATACACACACACACACACACACACACACACACACACACACTTAGTGTGAGAGTAAAAGGTTGAAGAACAGACAGGAAGAGAACAACACAATGATACAAGTATGGTCTCAGCAACCTCTGTAAGAGGATCATCAGAGGTCAGCCACCATAGTGTAAAATGTTATAAACTCGGGCATGCCCAGACATGGGCAGGTCACTGAAGAAGAGGAGATAAGTGGACCACTCAGGTTAGGAAGGTGCAACCCACCCGTTCACATGCCCTCAATAGATGAAGCATTGCTCTCTCTAGATGGTCAAATTGGAAAGTACAACTAACTTCTGCCCTCTGGGACACTTTGCACAAAGGTCATAGGCTAGAAAGAATAGGCTTATCTTAAAGTTAGTCCTTCAGTTGGGTGTGGTGGCATGGGCCTGCAAACCCAGTACTTTAGAGACTAGGGCAAGGGTCTGGGAGGATTCTTTAGCTACATAGCAGGTTTGAGACCATCCGGGCTACGGAAAACCAAAGATTCCTGGAAGAACTCCGGAAAATCATCTACACCCGGAAATACCAATACTGGGCTGCGGTATTTGAGTCCAATGTGGTAGTGCAGTGGCTGCGCAGCATCTGTGTTTTTGTGGTGATCTGGTGATACATCGATGAGGGTCTTCTGGACCCTCAGTGGCTTTTTGGGATTGGACTGGCATCTGCATTGATTGGGTGTGTTTTATTTGATCTCATCAATGGAGGTGACAGATGGAAGAAGAGTAGGCAGACCCGGTGGCCTGACCTGAAGAGTACTCTGGTCTTCATTACTTTCACTTAAGGTTTTTCACCAGTGCTAAAGACCCTGACAGAGTCTGTCAGTACTGACACCATCTATGCCATGCCAGTTTTTATGCTGTTAGGCCATCTTCTTTAATTATGGTGTCAATGCCGCAATTGTATCCATCACACTCTCCTTGAACATGGCCATCTTTGCTTCTGTTTGCCTGGCCTCACATCTCCCCCAGTCGCTGGCTTCTTTGTTCATGCGTGGGTGACCACACACACACACACACACACACACACACACACACACACACAAATAAAATAAAATAAAAGGTAATAGGGAGGCTGAGAGAATCATTTTTTTTCCCTACTTCCTGCAGCCTGGAAAGGCTCTGCCTTGTTCTGGAGATTTCCACACTACACCTGTGCAGACACATGTAGGGATCTTGTGAAGATACAGTTCTAATTCACCCTGTGACTGTGCTCCTGCTACAGGACGCACAATACAAGCTGGGGTTCCCCCACCCCCACCCCTTAGGTCCATTCAGATTTTCAATGATGCAGCTGTAGTGCTCCTTAGTGAATTTCTATTCAATTTAGGTATAACACAAAATTCACTTGTTTTTGTATTCTCAGCCAAGACAAAGAATGGCCAAGGCCTACAAGCTGAATCTTAAATATCTTGCAAAAGCCCACTTGCAAAGGCTTAGTCCTCAATTTAGCCGTTTGGGAGATGCTGAAACCCTTAACAGGTAGAGCTTGAAGGGATGTTTTAGGTCACTGGGGACTACCCAATGGGATTCTGGGATTCTGGTCTCATTGTCTCCCTTTTATCCCTGGCCATAAAGTGAACTGGCATCCTCTGCAACATGCCCCCCCCCATCTTACACAGCTGCCTCACCACTACCCAAAGAACAACAAGGTCCGTTAACTACTGAAACTTCCCATCTGTGATTCAAAATAAACCTTTCTTCTTCATCAGCCGATTGTGTCAAGTGTTTTGTCACAGTAATAAAAGATTAATACAACCACTTACATTTGTTATACAAGCGCAAAGGAAAGCCTTTCAGTTCTCCCCCCTAACTCAATCCCACCCCTACACACAGGGAAGACTGGAGGAGGAGGAAAGAAGTGAACTTAGTCCACAGAGCTGCCGAGACAGCTCAACACATGCTTACCTCGATGGATAACAGAGAGTTTACTGTGTAGATGTTCTAATGCTTTTACAATCTGCAAGGGAAACAGTAGATTTATTGACCCCCATCACGGGAAATGAGCTGAATGCTCAGTGTTTTCAGTTTTATTAACTCTCCCTGCTTCAAGTTGCTGAATGGTTGATTTTCTCAAATGGTAGTAGTAGCCCTACTCAGGAAAACAACAGGAAGTTACCCAATGGACTCCTTCCACCAAGGAAGATTGTATCTTACAGCAGAGATGCCTCCTTCATCTCTCTTATGCATCATTTTTTCTCCACCTTCCTGAACCGTGGTAGCCAATAAGATTGCCCTGTCTTCTAATTTCTTTTACACCTTAGTGCTTAGAAAAACTCTACAAGAAAGAGTTGAACTAAAGTATATCTGAGTACAGGTGTAGGAATGGCCATCACAGAAGGTAAACACATGGCTTGGAGGCTGTGATGGTGAATTTTAATTGTCAGCTTGACACATTCTAGAATGGCCTTAGAGGAGAGTCTAATGAGAGACTATCTAGATCAAGTCGGCTTGTGGGCATGTCTTGGTTGTGTTCATTGAAGTGGGAGGAACCTACCCACTGTAGATGCTGCCATTTTTGGGTAGAAGATTGCATAAACATATAGAAAACGAAATTAATGCATTAATTTATTGTTCTCTGCCCTTGCTTCAAGTCCCTGATGCCTTGACTTCTCTACAACGATGGCCTGTAACTTGGAATTGTAAGCAAAGCCAACCCTTTCTCCCTTAGATTGGTTTTGCTGATTGATTGATTAATTGATTGATTGATTGATATCACAGCCAAAGAAACAGAATGAAGATAGAGGCATTTGGCATGGTTTACCAAACCAAGTCAATGGTTTCATGTACTACACAGAGATCAGGAAGAAAAGCATTGGCTTAGCCTCCACTCACATTCCAGTACCCAGCAGAATCTGCTGGGATAACAGATCTAACAGTTAGATGGTGCTTACTAGGCAAAGACACAAATCCTGGAGTTCTCCCATTTACCCTTGAGTAGGTAGGGTTCATAATATACTCACAGAAACTGCTATCTTCCCTAAGATATCCTCTGGAATTGTTTGGCCTTTATCAATAACTTGTTTGTAGAATTTATCTAATGATGTATCCATGAGTTCCATGCATATCCACACATCTCCCTGGAGACAAACAAGTTCAGGAATTGTCATTGAGGGAAAGGGATAAAGAAAAAATAACTAACATTTTTTTTTTTCTGACAGGCTATTTCTTTTCAGAAGAAAGGGATTGTTTCTCCTGGAGATTTTAAAATTGTTTACAAGCAAATAAGATTATCTCCAAAGAGCAGCCCAGCAAAGATCAATGAGACTATGATAAAGTCAGAGACTCTGAAGTTGCTGATCTCCTTGAACACTGAACTGAAGGATCACCTACCTCCCGGAAGAGTGCACCGTAGAAAGTGACAGTGAATGGACAGTCTACTGTCCTCATGGAAACATCCAGATCCATCAGTAGCCGTTTCTGCTCCTGGCTATTAACTGTGGCCCGGATCCGCTGAATGGGAACACATGGGAAATGTATGTTACTCCTCTGAGGGAGAGACGGTTGAAAAGACAAGGACTCTCACCAGAGCCCTAACCTAACAACAGAATCAAACTTTACTCGATTAATAGAAACCTGGCCCATAGCATCCCTAAGAATTAGTTATTTGAAAGATAAAGAAGATGGCTGGCCATTTGATTTGCTGATCTGCCCCTGCTTAGAAATAAACACATGGTGTGCTTGTAAAAGACCAAAGTTCAGATCTTGGACCCAAATCAGGTAGTTCACAACTACCTATATTTCTAACTCCAGGGCACATGACACCCTCTTGTAGCTTCCAAGGGCACCTGCACCTATGTGTATCAACACAGACATAGATACACACACACACACACACACACACACACACACACTTTAGAAATTAAAAATGGAGGACAGAAAAGACAGGAAATAAATAGGAAGTAGATATGATAAAGGTAGACAAAGGACCTTCCTCAAAGTTCAACAGAAACACTGATTCCTACAAAGAGTCCTTCTTTTGTTCTATTGTAGGGTGTTTGCTTCTGTGAAAAGGGCCAGCTCACAGTTGAGATGGACAAGCGCATATACCAAAGACATAAACCATTCTCTGGAACATCAACTCTACCTTCACCGCCATGATCTGCCCGCTGGGCACGTGTCGCATCTTCTCCACCACCCCGTACGCACCTCGTCCCAGCTCCACAATAGGCTCCAGGTCATCTGCCTTCACCTCAAAGTTCTGCAAGGAGGAAAACGTAGTCACAAAAGAGGAAAGTGAAAACTAAGCAGGGAATGAGTGTGCTACCCTCTATCTGGTTTCTTTTGGTGTCCTTGGTATGAGAGCAGGGCCACAAGTCTTTCTAACATGTCAAGGTGCCGCACAAAGCAAGGAGCACCAGGAAGTGTTTAGGATCCCATGGTAGACACCTTGCTTGTCCCCAGCAAGAGACCCAATGCCACCCAACTCGCTTTCAAACTGTACCTCTGAAACTATCTACACTGCAGCTCCTTATCATCTATATACCTGTATGGTTTTGATAAACACGCTCCACCCCAAAAAAGCCATCTATCCTCCTCAAATGCCTTCCATGGGGATCACCATCACTTGATTGCAATTCACAATTCAAAATAGCAAAAGCACCATGAGTCAGCTCCTTCCTAATTCCAAACTTCCTTCAGTTCATCCCCTGACGTAGTGCCACAGTAGCAGGAAACAGGGGAAGCATACGTACAAAGAGGTCAAAGTGTCAATCACTACCATATGATTTTTCTCACCTGATTTCCAATAGAAATGCAAGCCTTGGAGTCTAGATCTCGAGGTGGCCTAAAAAAAAAAGATAAGGGACAAAAGAGGCAGCATGAGATGGTTGGCCAGCCATGTCTTCCCCAAACAGGGCAGCTGTTGGATTTGCTCTTAGGAAACTGGGACAAGTTGGTAGGTCAAGCAAACAGAGGAACAAGGGATGAAGTGTGAGGTCTGAAATAAAACACATTGGGGTTTTACTCACATCATCTCTTTGAGTATCTACTTCTTCCTTAACATGGGAATATTAATATATATACTCGGTGGTGTAGGGATGAGTGTTAACTGAGATACTCCAGGTAAAATCCTACATTAACTATTCAACACACAAGAGCCATGTGAATGGCATAGGGCAAAGCTTTTGTTTGGTTTTGTTTGGTTTTGTTTCTGTTTTGGTTTTTTTTGTTTTTTGTTTTTTTTTTGTTTTTTGTTTTTTGGTTTTTTTTTTTTTTGAGACAGAGTTTCTCAGTAGCTATGGAATCAGTCCTGCCACTCACTTTGTAGACCAGGCTGGCCTTGAACTCACAGAGATCTGCCTGCCTGCTGGAATTAAAGGCGTGACCTCATGTGCTGTATATCTGTGGTGGTTATGAAAAACTGACAGTAGTAAAAGGTTTCTGAACACACAGCAACTGAAAGTTAACTCAGAATCAAACCCAAGGAAACTGAGTTGTCTCTGGTGGCCCTCACCTGTGTTACATGGGGTGGCTTCACCACAGCCTTGGTTCTGAGCACACAACATGCACACTTTGTATGACACACACCATCCCATACCATGAAACATCAGGAAATGAAACCTGGTACTTTGGATCCAACTTGAGACTACTGCATATTATTGCTGATGTGCTTTCACTAGACTTACAAACCTTTCTGATTTTTATAGAAACACAATGGTTTCATGATGGGAAACAAGGCTTCCGTACTTTCCCACTATTTCTCCTTGGTGTTTAAGTATTCAAGTGGTGTCTATTGTATTGAAATGTTTAATTTTGAAAAATGCTGGTTGAGTTGCTGACTTGAATTTCATAAAACAATTATTAAATGTATTTTGACTTGGGATTAGAACAAACTTTCCAAAAATTTCTGAAATAGCCCTAAAAATAGCCCTGCTGTTTTGTAATACATGGTTATATCAAGTAGCCTTTTCAGTATTGATTGTTTTAAGATAAAAATACCAACCAACCCTGATAAACATTGCAGACACTCTACATATTGCAGTAGCAGATATTCAGCCCTGATTAAATTGTTTATGGAAACAAGTACACAAGCACAAACTGTCTCATTAGCATACAATTTTGCTTTAATCATTTGAGAATAGTTAAATTCTACATATGCAAAGAAATTATCTTAAAGTTATTCATTATTTATTACAAGTAGATGTCTGATATGCATTCTCTTAAATACCTATATACCTGAGGTTATATTTAAAAAATTGTTGAACAAAAATGGTTCATGAGTGGAAAAAGCTTCAGAAGCCTTGAATACAGACAATGATGCTACTATGGAAGGCATTAAACCCTTTCATCCAAGAGTACCAAATTATTCAATTACTTTTACTATCTGATTCTATTATTGTTTACATGGAATCTGATCCTGTTAACTCACAAAATTCATAGAACACAAGAACTCCAAATAGTATGTCACCCCTCCCTGCTTCATTAGATGAACAAAAGGTCTAGGGATGCGAAGTGACTTGTTCCAGATCACAAAGAACTCAGGTTCCCTGAGTCCCATCTCAGCATATTGTTGGTTCTCCCAGGCCAAGTCCGGTGACATTTCTTCTGTGCATAGGGAACATTCTATTCTGGGATTGTCTCAGGACCCAGAGGTTTGTTGACTTTGTGTTTCCATAGTCTCCTCCTGGGCATTAGTTTTTATTTTCTGTGCTCTGGGTTGGTAGAAATCAACTGAAGAGAAAGGTGCTTGGCTTTGGCTGTGTGACTAACCAGTAATGGAGAAAGGTGCTTTCTTGAAATAAATGCACCCAAAGTAAGAGATGCTGAGACGCATGTGGTTAACATGATCAAACACACAGAACAAATAGGAGATGAAGACAGGGAACACTGGTACCACCATTGCAAAGAACAAACTGCCTAGCAACTCAAAGTCTCCTTGGATGCAGATCCACACCAGAACTAACCGCCTGGAGAGCAAAGAGAGAAATAGAGAGAAAAGAGGAAGAGGAGAAGATGAAAGGAAGGAGAGATAAGAATTACTTGCCACCCTAGTTAGATTTAACTGTCAACTTGATAAGCCTACAGTCATCTGGGAGAAAACCCTTCATTTCGGAATTGCTTAGACTAACCTGTCAGCATGTCTGTGGGGAACTGTCTTGGTTGTTAATGACATAGGAGGGCCCAACCCATCATCAGTAGTGCCATTCCTAGACACGCGAACATGAGTTATAGAACAAAACTAGCTAAGCATGAGCTTACGGCTGACCCAGAGAGTGAGCCATTTCTGTTTCCGAGTTCCTGGCTCAGTTCCTGTCCTCACTTCCTTCAGTGATGGACCATGACCTGGAAATGCAAGCCAAATCAATCCTTTCCTCCCAAAGTTGATTTGATCAGAGTAATTTATCACAGAGGAATAGAAAGGAAATTAGAACACTTGCTGGAGGCTCATTTTCCCCAGCCCTTCTGTGTTATGTTTTTATCCCATCTGCTGAACCAAATACACATATAAAATAAGGAAGACGAAGTAGAAATACAAACACAGATATGAATGTCAATCTAAAACTTTCGTGGCAAGCCCTCCTTACTTCATATATCATTTCATTTTGGCATAACACTGAAAGCTTTTCTAGGCTAACTTTAAACATCAGACTGGGAGAGAGAGAGAACAAACTGAAAGTATCATGTGCATGTCATGATGTGTGTGTGTGAGTGGAGTGTGCGTGTGTGTGTGTGTGTGTGTGTGAGTGGAGTGTGCGTGTGTGTGTGTGTGTGTGTGTGTGTGTGTGTGTGTGTGCATGTGTATTATGTCTGAGCAGGCAATTTTTCTTCAGAGAAGCCTTCCAGAAGAATCAAGTTTCTAAAAACTAACTTCTCATTTTTTAAGATTTATTTGTATGTTTTTTAATCATGTGTATGTATGTATGTGTACCTGTGTGTGGGTAGGTACACATGACTGTAGGTGCCTGTGTAGACTAGAAGAGGATGTAAGACCCCCTGGAAATGGAATTACAGGTGGTTCTGAGCCACCCAACATGTATGCTAGGAACTGAATCAGGTCATCCCCAAGAAAAGTAAGCACTCATACGTTCTGGACCAGATCTTTAGCCCCTAATTTCTCATCCTTAAAGCAGTCAAAGCTGGCCTTTCTTTAATTGTTGCAATTTGTCTGCAATAATTGTAATAGCCCTTTAAAAGTAGGACAAATGTAACTTAAAATGCATGACTAATAATAAAATCTTTTGCAACTATTTAACACCCTTCCTTGGTAAAACTACCGAAGAAAAAGAATGATTATTTGTGGCTCCCTCCATTTGCTCGCCAACCAGTGAGTTCATTAAATAGGACCTCTTCCAGATCTAATACCTTCTGTTCTAAACCAGGGCTTGGCAAACTGCAGCCTATGACCCAGCTATGGAAGACTTTCAGAAGTTTAATAATTCTACAATATTCTACAAAATAATAATAATAATAACAACAACAACAACTAGCAAAGGTCACACAACTGATGCCATCATGTCCTACTGGAACTCGAAATATTTCCTCGCCACCATTCCCAAATGTTTGCTGCCTCTGCCTCTGTAGTCTGGTCACATTTAACCTCAAGCTAATAGGACATGGTGCCGTTATCCAAATAAGAAAAATGAAAACCAGATGTTTGCTGATTTTTGTGATGATACATACTTGTCAACTACAGTGAGTCTAAAACTCATGTCACCTGATGTTCAAATTTGATCTGAGAAGGAAGTAGTAAGAAAGCTGGATAAAGTATTTTACCCATGCTTCGATTCCCATGCAAATAAGACTGAGTCAAGGAATGGGTTCCCGATACTCAGGCCTCTAATGAAAATGACTAATCCACCCAAGTCTCGGGCCTCTGGGCTCATCAAGTCTGCCAAAAGCATCAAAGAACAGGGCCAAGGCCAGCAGCTCAGGCTGGATTAACTGACACTGTGTTCCCTCTATTTAGTGTTGGACATCTAAGTTTGCCTGAGGGGTTTAGACTCCACAGGAGGCTAAACTGTGGGTGGATATTCTTGTCAGTTATTCAATATTCTATTTCTCTGGGGGAAAGAACCAAATGTAGTACAGAATCCTTTCCCTGGAAGACCAAAGGTATTCCAAACGTCACCTATGACTGGTATTTCACATGAACACCAGTGATGGCCTAGTTTGATAATTATCTATTTATCTACACCTCTACGCAAGGAACCAGCTCACTGGTTGCTATTATTGAAAATGCACCTATTATGCAAGCAATTGGTTCACTGGTTACTATTACACATATTATTCATTTATGTTATTAAACACCCACCTGCTTTGTAATTGGTCAGCTCATTGATTACTACCACATGTATTATTTGTTGATCTTAGTAAGCACCCACCTGGGTCAGAAACATTACTGGATCATTTATATAAAACAGCTTCTTCAACTTTTATGACACTCATGGGTGCTATATCTCCATTTTGGTGGGAATAATTGACATCAAAACATGAAATGACTAATGACATTGGAACCCAGCACTATACCACAATGACTTCTCATTAACGAGGTCAAGGATCCTAGCTTACTAACCAAGAGCTATTTTGGTCTGATCTTACATACAGCTGAGATAGTTGAGCCTCCAATAGCCCTGTGTTTACATGCCAGCTTGTAGGCTGAAAAGCTACACCATAAAACTAAACAACTTAAAGCTACCTTTCACTGGGCACCTATTATAACAGGCCAAGAGCTGAGCTACAGATGAGGACATCTAATCTTAATAGTGATCTCATCATTTAGCCCTAATCTTTTGAAGAAGAAACTCGAGCTTGGTGCCGCTAGGAATCCTGCCTAAACTACAGCATTCAGGTAGAGAATCTGAGTCCAAATATATACTTAGCCATGAAGCTATGCTGAAGGCCTTTGCACACAACACCTAACCCTTGAGTAGTTGTACTGTTTCACTTCTCAAGAGAATGAGAACTCCCCACCACACACACCAACTGCCTTGTCAAGGTTAAATGAACTAGTCATTATTAGCATAGAGTCAATGTTGAACTAATTACTACCACTCAAGGGAGGGGACAACTCAGAAACCTGAGGCAAAGACAGCCTGGTGTCAGTGAGCCAGGAATGAGGACATGATGAATCCACACAAGCTGACAAGGATGACACCTGGTCCCAGGCTCCCTGCTCTACTGCAGCACAGCAGAAAGGAAGAGAGACAGCTGCCGAATATCAAAAGAAAATTACAAAAAGCAGAAGCTCCATCTTTAGAGGTAAACTGAAGCCCCTGTGTTCATAAGACTCCATGAGCAAAGATGCAAAGGTACATCAAAACAGTGCTCCTGAGTTTACACAGTGAAACAAAACCATACTTTGAAAGAATGCTCTACTCCAAGAAGCAACAACCTAGAAACTTCTTCTATCCATGCTTGGGTTCCAGCCCATTTATTTATACCAAGGAATGCTTTCAAAATTCATAAAGTACAGAAATTGGCAAATATTAGGAAAGGGTAAATAATAAAATTTTAAAGGGAAGGATTGTAAGTCATCTGAGTGGTTGACATAAGATAAGAATATATCTTTTTTTTTTATAGCTGGGGATCTAAACTCAAGCGTCCCATGCTAGGCAAGTGCCTTAACACTGAATGACACACTCAACTCAATATAAGAATACAGATTTAGGAGCTGGCCATGGTGGTGCACACCATTACTCAGAGCACTACAGGGGTAGAGGCAGTGAGCTCTCCATAAATTCAAAGCCAACCTTGTCTACATAGCAAGTTCCAGGCCAGCCAGGATTGCAAATGAGACCCTATGTCAAAACAAAGCAAGCCAACAAAACAAAAAAAATAAAGACTATGGCTTCGGGGAAATGTATAAAATAAGGATAGAAAACAACAAAATTGGGAACAAAAAAAGAGGGGCAATAAAACAAGTATTGTTAAAGAAATTAATAAAATTGCTGGGCCTGGGGTGCATGCCTTTAATCCCAGCATAGAGGAGGCATATTATGAAATAAAAATAGTTGGGCTATGGTGGTGCACACCTTTAATCCCAGGACTTGGGAGGCAAATAGAGGCAGATTTCTGTGAGTTGAAGGCCAGCCTAGTCTATAGAATGAGTTCTAAGACAGTCAGGACTGTTACACAGAGAAACCCTGTCTCGTAAAACCAAAAAAGAAGAAGGAAGGGAGGGAAGGAGGGAGAGGAAGAGAGGGAGGGAGGGAGGGAGGGAGGGAGGGAGGGAGGGAGGGAAAGAGAGGGAGAGAAGGAGAGAGGGAGGAAGGGAGGGAGGGAGGGAGGGAGGGAGGGAGGGAGGGAAAGAGAGGGAGAGAAGGAGAGAGGGAGGAAGGGAGGGAGGGAGGGAGGGAGGGAGGGAGGGAGGGAGGGAGGGAGGGAAAGAGAGGGAGAGAAGGAGAGAGGGAGGAAGGGAGGGAGGGAGGGAGGGAGGGAGGGAGGGAGGGAGGGAGGGAGGGAGGGAAAGAGAGGGAGAGAAGGAGAGAGGGAGGAAGGGAGGGAGGGAGGGAGTAAGGGAGGGAGGGAGGGACGGAGGGACGGAGGGAGGAAGGGACGGAGGGACGGAGGAAAATCCTAATACCTAGAGAAATGTATTATGTGCATTCACCAGCAGCCCCAGTGTAAAAGGGGTATCTATTCTCCCTCGGTTGACTTCCAGGTTAAATTCAATTCTTAATAAAACATCAACAACTATCTCTGCAGACAAGAACAAGTTTATTCTAAAACTAACAAGAAAAATAAATAGGTTCTTTCAAGGGCCAACATACTTCGGAATACATGCACGTACATATACAAAAGCCTAACAAAATAAAATTGTTTTTCAAAAAGAACCAAGTAAGAGAAGCCACATTCACTCCCCATGGTAGTAATCAAGTTAGCACAAGCCTGGAGTAAGAGCAGAACCGTAAATCAGTATAACAGAATAGGAAATCCAGAAATGGCCCAAGGTGAATGTGCCCAACTAGGGCTTGACAAAGGAAAAGGGCAATTCAATGGGAGAGACAGTTTACAGAAAACTGAACTACAGCTGGAAATGTGTCAACAAAAGCCCACAGTGCATCACATATTGTACAAAAACTTAACTCCAAATGTATCTTGGGCTTCAATATAAAACTAAAACTTCTTCACAAGAACATTGAAAAGCTTCAGGACCTAAGGGGGGGGGGAGTTCTTAAACACTGTACCATAATCTGTAAGAAGAATAACTAATAAATAGTATTCCATCAAAATCAAATGTTTCCCCCTGTAAAAAGTCCTGATGAAAGAAAGAGTGAAAGAGACAAATTACACGTTAGAATAAGTATATTCATGAGTTAACTGGGCGAGTTCTTGTGCCTATAATGCATAAAGAACTCAAAAGCCACTCATGGGGCCAGAAGGGACAGCTCAGTGGATATAGGTCTTTGTTGCCAAACCTAGGAACCTGAGTTCAACATCTGTGACCCACGTGATCTCCACAGGCAGGTACATACACGTACACGTACACGTACACGTACACGTACACGTACACACACACACACACACACACACACACACACACGAGAGAGAGAGAGAGAGAGAGAGAGAGAGAGAGAGAGAGAGAGAGAGAGAGAGAGAGAGTGCTATATGGCTAGTGAGATCAAATAAGTTATGTAGTCCACTCCAGTATGTATTTCTTGATTATGCGAATGCTCTACAGTTGTAGAAGTTGTTAAATGAAGGTGCATAGGCTGAGGGGAAAGGCACATTGGATTCTTCTGCACATTTCTTTGCAACCCCTTACGACAATAATTATTTCAAAGTGTCTACCGTGCAGTCCTATATAGAATATCATAAGGAGACTTCATATTTGACTGTAAGCTCTCTAAGAACAGAAGAGAAATTCTAAATAAAAACTGGTCACATATTTTTTTACATTTACAGTTGGAGAGAACCCCAGACTCTGCAGACAAAATAATCCCCTTCCAACAAACCCAGTATTTATGTAGGTAGGGGAAGCTTTCCTCCTACAGATGAAAAGAATATTCCAGCTGACTTCAGTCTCTACCCTAGGAAGTCTCTTTCTGTTGCTGCATGGAATCCAGGGACCCACGTCCTGGGCAATAGGTCACTTTCATGAACGTATCCCAACACTAGGGGGTGCTCTTTCTGTCAGACGGGTCACAGTTGAGGTAAAATTTCCTTTACCAGGAGGCCTAGTGAACTGAAGCTCCACTCTGTACTTTCTCTGCTCTTCTGGGGCCTCTCTTGTGGTTTCTTGTTCTGGATCCCTGTAGGCAGCTACACTGGTTTGTGGACCCCCAGCTGGATGACAGATACCCAGCCAACCTCACAGACATGCAGGAGGATTTGATTTCACTTAGCCAAAGCTTCAGCTAAGACAGGAGCATTCCTTTAGTTTACCTTGCATTTTGATTATAAATACAGGATTAAGTGTCAAAATGCAGGTGCTCATCAAATACCATCCTCCCATTCCTACTCACTTTCCAGAGTAGTGCTCCCCTACACGTGTGGATTTATTTGTACCCTCATTGACATCTACAGGGAAACACCGAGACAGTCCACACTTGCAGAACTTGCTGGGTTTATATAGGATCTCGACCACCACATGGCATGTAGCTCTCACTCAGCCAGCAATTTG